>CM042443.1:16723155-16833155 GCA_023631565.1 Gymnocephalus cernua
CTTGATGCAACTAGCAGATATTCAGGGTGCATTTCTCTACATTTCATCAGATTTTCCTCAAACGTATTCCACATTTAATACTGCACCACAACCTCACTGTAACTGTTTACACTGACAAATAATATATTTTAATGGGAAATACCCCCCCCCCCCCCCCCCGCGCGCCCCCCGCGTCCCCCACCCACCCCCTCCAGTCTTTAAACTATAAGATAAGCTACGCTTAAAGAGGCTGCTTCTTATATTTAGCAATAAATATGCTAGCTATATTTAGTGTAATGCAGACATAAGATAAGTATTGTTCTTTACATCCAACTCCCGACAAGAAAGCAAATAAGTGTATTTCTGAAAATGTCAAACTATTCCTGTAAACACATACCTGAAAATAACATTTTGGGATGCACTTTTTGTTTCGTTTTTTTAGTTTTATTTTCCCATAACCTAGCCTACGTAACTGAAACCCAACTGTAGCCCTGTTCTCACCAGTCTAGATTCACCCATAAACTTAGTGTGCTTTTGGAATTTACCCCCCATTTCTGTTTCCTATACTCAAAAACACACACATGGGGGTAACGTCCTAATATTACTGATTTACAGTAGGCTTCCTCTCTCCAAACGGCTCCCCATGCTGAGTAGCTGACAAGCTTCCTACATTTTCACCCCAAATTTAATCCAACCTCTCAATAACAATTAACCACTGCAGTCTGGGCTATTCTTAGAAAGAAAAAAACATGTATAGAAAATCCCCCAATTGTGTTTCTTTTACTGCAATTACTGGAACGCAGAATAATGTTACCTGATGACCTATGTGTTTTGTGAAACATGGAAGGTAATTTGCAATGGATTCTCTTTTTTTACATCACACATGGCAGATTCAGAGTAATTAAGAAAACAGACAACCTCTGCAGTTATGACAAATCACAAGAGGAGCCCAGGTAATACTAGTCCCAGTCGAACAGGGCTAATGTCAAGTCATAGTTACCATGGTAATAAATGGCAGAAAATGAATTAACAATTTAGAGTAATTGGTAAGCATAGCTATTTCTGCACTGAAAGTAGCCCCAGCAGATCTGTTGCTCACCCTAAAAGCGTAGACTGATAATATAAGACCGTGTAAGAAACACAAAGAGTAAATGGTGATATACTGCAACGACAACTGCCTTCATACAATGTCTGTTACACATTTTCTGGCCAAACTTCTCTACCTATAGTCCCTAAAGCTGAAAGCTGCTCTTCTCGGTCTATATGACTGACGATTCATCAACTGACGGCGATCCTGAGAGATTAAGATGCCACACTGAGTGAGCAGAGCTGAACCAACACACCAGGAATGTACAGTACAAAATCAATGGAACAGTTAAGCTTCCTATATATCACACAGCAGAAATCAAGACAGGCAGAGGAAATCCTGCTTATATCTTGGTCTTTTGTCATCTGCATTGACTCAGCAAAGTGTGTGTGTGTGTCTGTGTGTGTGTGTGTGTGTGTGTGTGTGTGTGTGTGTGTGTGTGTGTGTGTGTGTGTGTGTGTGTGTGTGTGTGTGTGTGTGTGTGTGTGTTTGCATGAAGAAAGGAGAGGGAGGGAGGGAAGAGGCAGGAGGATTATGTGTGGATTATGTGCAGTGTGTGTATGTGTGTGAGGACGATGTGTGGAGAATTTGTGGCTATGTTCTTGTGGTAGTGAAAGCGCAGGATAGGTGTGTGAGCAAGGCTGCAGGTTTAAGATCGGGGATTGTGTGTGTGTGTGTGTGTGTGTGTGTGTGTGTGTGTGTGTGTGTGTGTGTGTGTGTGTGTGTGTGTGTGTGTGTGTGTGTGTGTGTGTGTGTGTGTGTGTGTGTGTGCCCCTGGAAGCTGTTTGCACTGCCCAGAGTGGTCTTGGCAGTGTTTTTTACTGTAACTGCACCCACATGTTGGCACAGCAAGGGCACTCTCAGGTGCCAGGGGTCTGTCCCTGTGTGTGTGTGTGTGTGTGTGTGTGTGTGTGTGTGTGTGTGTGTGTGTGTGTGTGTGTGTGTGTGTGTGTGTGTGTGTGTGTGTGTGTGTGTGAATTACAAGTGACAAGAAGTTTAACACTAACTTCACCAGCATGTTAACCACTATCTATCTATCTATCTATCTATCTATCTATCTATCTATCTATCTATCTATCTATCTATCTATCTATCTATCTATCTATCTATCTATCTATCTATCTATCTATCTATCTATGTGTTTATGAGCATGCATAAGGTAGTACAGCCTCCTCTGTGCTATTCATGTCACGTTTCTGTTGGCTCAAAGAAAACGTTTCATCTATAATCGTCCCTTCATCTTCCACGGAGGTATGTGTGTGTGTGTGTTTGTGTGTGTGCGTGTGTGTGTGTGTGCGTGCACGCGCGCGTGCTTGTGTGTTTGCATAATGTGTCTTTTGGTTCTATAAGTCTGCGTCCGTTCAAGTATGCCTGCATGTGTGTTGTCTGCACACGCACATAAGCGGCCTTAGTCATGGGCTTCGTCTCAGTGTGTGTGTGTGTGTGTGTGTGTGTGTGTGTGTGTGTGTGTGTGTGTGTGTGTGTGTGTGTGTGTGTCTGTTGATGTGTGTGTGAGTCTGTGAGTCAACGTTCACGTGCTGATGGCTCTTCACTCTTTCATTTCATCAAGCGTTCATCACGCCGTCCTTCATCAATCACACCATCCAGCAGATCACTCATCAACGGAGGGTCCTGCTTCTAAATGATAAGATCTCTCTGTCCACAGTCTCTCTCTCACACACACACACACACACACACACACACACACACACACACACACACACACACACACACACACACACACACACACACACACACACACACACACGATGTGGAATGTGATTATAGTTAGTTTCCAAGGTATTCTTGCTAACACAGTTGGAAGCCTCCCTCCTAGCACCTACACATTATTCCCCCTCCTCATAACACACACACACCCTCCAGCTCACTGTTGGTCGCCAGTGCACACACACACATACACACACAGTTTCCATGGTGACGGATAGGCAGCCATGCAGAATGAGTGCATAGTCCCTTGGGACATCTCCTTTGTCCATCTTTCCATCGCTCTCCTTGTAGTGATGACAAGATGTCTCCTCTCTCTCTCTCTTTCTCTCGTTCCCTTCGGCCTCTGCTCATTATGCATAATGCATGTGTTTCAATTCATAAGCTAAATTTCATCTGGCCCATCCAGTGTGTTGCAGCACAGGCAGTCTTTGTTCCCAAACTTTTTCCTCCAGATTTGCCCACTGTATTGCTCTAAAGTCTGTTTCAACAAATGCAACTGAGACTTTAATCCCAGCTGAGCTTGACGATGTTGCAATAAGTGCAGCTCGAAGCAGTTTGAGTGGCAGCTCCTCATTATGACAGAGTAAGGGTAGTATGGATGGAAGGAGGGAGGGGGGCGAACACATTGGTTGCTCTGACAGAGATTGTGAAAAGAGGCCTCGTCACACTATGGTTATGATTAATGCTAAAGATGAGCCCTTCATTTCCTGTGAGTCACCACCAGTCAGCATGGTTCTTTCCTCACAACACCAACTTGGACACACGCAATCCTCGGTCTCTCCTTTTGGAAGGGATTGGTCATGGATGTTTAACAGGATACTCAATCTCAAAACGGCCCCTATTCAGTTCAACGGATTTGCTTGCCTGGCGCATACGGCAGAACGTTTTCTAAGCTTCCGGGTTTACTTCTGTGATATGCGGCCCAGTGAATACGCACAGTAGTGTTTCTCCAGCTGGCCCCACCCGCGAGTTCCCGCTCGGCCCAAAGACTTTTCACTGTGGTGACGTCACAGGTTTTAAAACCGCTTTTCTCGTCTATGTCCCCGTCACTGTCAATAAATTGGCCGCATGGCTGAGCACTCTTCCTGGGGGCCTGGGATTGGTACACAGACATGGACAGTTGTTCAAGAGGATCTGCAGCAGCGTGGTGTAAACCCTCCACCAGACGCCATTTTGGAGCCTCATATTATGCGACCTCAACCAAATGTCTTTTGAAAGAAAATAAACCAGTAGTGTTATAATGTGTTAAACCGCTTGTGGTTAGGTGTGGCAAGAAGAGGTAGGGGCTGGTGGCCTAGGGCATTGGTTCCCAAAGTGGGGGTCTGGGGACCCCCAGGGGTCCTTGAGGGGGTACCAAGAGGGCCCCAGCAAAAGGAGGAATCATTTATTTTCACTATAATTTCATCCGTAAGTAACACAATGACAGATTGTATGACTATTTTGTTTTTGTTTTATACACTTTCTGTAATAAAACATCTGAAAGAAAAAAAAAAAACATCTTATCAAATTGGGGTCCTCGGTCTAATTTATGTCAGTTTTTTTTAATTGATGTGAAAAAGTTAAGGAACCACTGGCCTAGGGGATTATAAGGGACTTTGTTGCATGTCATCTGCTTCATGAGTTAAAGACATTGAGAACAAGAACATAGTTTTTTTTAGTTGGAGCATGTCGGCTCTTCCTTTCCACGAGGGTACTTTTGTAATATGAATGTTAAGATCAGTCAGATGATTTTAGCACTGTGTTCTGGTATTCCCATGGATTAGCCTGATGCAGGAGTTAATTTCAAACATTGTGATGACGTTTGGATGGCTGACACGTCCCGTTAATGCCTGCCTCGAGGGAAGCCTGCTTCATTTGTGGAGGATGCTATGTTAACTTGAACTTTCTTAGGCAGTCCCTTAAGAGAATAAATGAATACATGTTGAATAAATGCATGTAATATTAAATAGCATGTACTGTAGGTCTGTCGTTCTAGGGCTTGATCTCTACGCTGTTTAGTGTTTGGTGTGAGCGTGTCAGTCTATCATGATTCATTTTAACCTGTGTGAATAATGCCTTTTCATGCAGGGATTAATTGGAAGTTCAACTAGTTAAAAACAAATAGCTGTGGGTTTTTTTTCTGTAAATGTCTGCATATTTATTTTTTCTTGCTCGAAATTGACTGTATTTAGTGTTGATATTTCTTTGGACTCCACTGGCTGATCTGTAACCCTGCTAAACAGACACATAACCTCAAAAACAGAGACAGATGTTGCAAAAATCATCACTGCAAACACGGTTACTTCAGTGCTGAGGCAAAAGGAGCAACATCGTTATATGTGCAAATGAATCAGTGTTTCTGTTGGGATAAATGAGTCTCTTATTTCTTATTCTTATTTCATCATTCATTCATCACTCTGATCACGCAAGGCGAAAGTATCATGGTGGTATATGCCATGTTGTATGTACAAGTAGTTTGTAACTGTGAGAAGGCTGCCTTTCTACCTTTTCACTAGCCTCTGTTCCCAAAATTAACATTGTTTTGTGTCTGCTTAATCCTTTATTTCAGTGTAATTGTTTTGTTTGATGTTTTAGTTTATTTATTACTTTATCAGCCTGTTTAGTGGGTTTATGGGTTTATGTGTTTTTGCTATGGTTTTGCCTGTGATGTCAGCTGATCACCAGCTTAATCAAGGAGACTGTGCCTGACTAGGTCCTGTCAGCAGGGAGGGGCTGGGCACTCCTAAGGTGTAGAATAATGGGTTAGATAGTTCTGCAGTGACGTACATTTTTATAATATTTGGAGTGCTTTTTGTTGTGGGTGCACATATATGTATAAATAGTGTCAGCAGTAACTGTTCAATCTAAATGTAATGGTATTTTCTGATACAAAGTTCTAAGGTTGTTCTTTCAGTTGAGCTCACCCGAATAATTACCTGTACAGGTGGTAGGGTCCAATTAGGTGAGGCTGAGGTTATAAGGGCCTTCAGAAGAAGGGGAAGACAGGAAGAAGTTGGCAGATTGCTGAGTGGTTGCCATTGTGATTGGTATATGTCTCAGTTTAATTTAGTTTTTTTTTTTGTTACATGTATCTGGCTTCCTGTCGGCTTCTTAAAAATCCCTTTTGTAAGTTTAGGATGCCCCACCTCTTGGTGGTGGTGTGACAGTAACATTCTGTAACCTTGGAGTATGTTGAATGTGTTACTTAATTATTCATACACAGCTGTTGTGAGCAAGTGTCTTCTTTAACATGACTAATCTCATTTCCTATTTTTATCCGTGCCTCATGTTTTCAAGTGCCCCTCACTCTTTGACTTGCCCCTCGGAAGAGAGTTACAAAAGGTAGTGGTTGGAATCTCCCCCTATGAAATGGGACGACCCTTCAAGACCCTAATACGTAGTAAGTAGTTATTTATTGCATTTTAAGTAAACAGACGCAGTTTGTATTTAGCCACAGGAGTGCTTTGAGCTGAAGGCTAATGTTAACATGCTAACAATGACAATGCTAACGTACTGATGCTTAGGTTAAATGCTCACCATGGTCACCATCTTAGTTTAATGTGTTAGCATGTGCTAATTAGCACAAAATCCAAAGAACAGCTGATGCTGATGGGAATGTTCTTAGCTTTGCAGGTATAAAGTCATAAACCACAGTATTTGACAAATAGAAATTTAGACATAATGATGGCACTATATGGAAAAAGAAGGGTTCAAGAAAACTATAATCATTAATCCTGAGGGGAACATAAAATGTGTGTATCAAATTGGCAATCCATCCAATGCTTGTTGAGATATTTAAGTCTGAACTGATGTGCTGGACCAAGCGACAGACTGACCGACAGCCTTAAACCCTTTTCTCACAAATGGTTTCTCAAGAAGCATATGACCTACAAAACACTGTTTATCTTCATAGCGTCTGAGTCAAAATTTGATTTATTGAAGGTCAGTACTGTTCATTCAATACCTTTTTTTGAGAATACCACATATTCGACTATATACTTCTATGTGGAAAAACAGGCGCCAAATCACAACAATGTCAACTCTGATACCTGCAATGAAATTGTCAAATTATTGACTTAACATTTCAGCTTTCAACTCAGTTCCTGATAACTTTTATTATACGTTGAGCTCGTCAAGCAGCATTTTTAACATTTGCATAAACCTTTACACTTTTTTCCGCTCACTCAGAGAAGCAAAATGCGCCGTATGTATAACATCTCCTTACTGGCTGTTTCCATCAAGCCTCCGTCGGCATCGCTCAATCAGCCAACATAATGCAACAAACACGAAATGTTGTAACACCTATTCAAGATTGTCATGTTGAGATTGGAATAGGAATGAGGACATGGAGAGGTCCGGTGCAGTGAAACCATTGACTGTAAAATTGATATTAACAGTCTACGAGTGAAACGGAAATATTGTACAACGCTGGCTGTAACGCAGAAGACTGACGTCACCTCCGTCATGGTTCACTGGATGTTTGTAAAGAAGGAGAAGATGAATGCAATGTGGAAGGTGAAAGGCAAGAGGGGCGGAGGGGAATTGGCGAGTAGCTGATGAAAGAGATATTGTGGAGCTGTTATAGTTGGACATAAGTAATGGAACTGTAGTGCCTGAAACTCCCTCATCTGGGAATTTCATAATTAGGTCCAAGTACTGTCTGCCATTGAGCAAACAAGGTCATTTCTCTTTCAGTGTTTTTGCCGTGCCATTAGAGCCACAACATACAATACAGCCTGAACTATTGCTCTTGATCTTATTAGTTGCACACAACATTTCCGCAAGAGCCAGTTGAGGCTATGTGGTCACCAGCAGGAGGGTTTTAACAGGCTACAGGGAAATGTTGAAAATCTGATTACAGATGGGAGATGTTGGAAGTAATCAGGGGAAATGTTAAGAAAACATCATCTGGTTTTAGCCCGCGATGCTCTACCACACAGTGACTTTTCACCGTGTGTGTGTGTGTGTGTGTGTGTGTGTGTGTGTGTGTGTGTGTGTGTGTGTGTGTGTGTGTGTGTGTGTGTGTGTGTGTGTGTGTGTGTGTGTGTGTGTGTGTGTGTGTGTGTGTGTGTGTGTGTCGTTCTATGGCACTTGGAACATTTTGCTCTGCTGTTTTTACAAGTGTGGCGTTAAGCTGTCCATCAAATGCCACAAAAATACCCCGGATCCTCCCCCCCCCCAATCACATACACACACACACACACACACACACACACACACACACATCGATTGCCCAGTAACCACAGTCGCAGTAGTGGTAGCCGCTCCTCTGCCAAAGCTCTTAAACATGCTGGAAACCAACCTCTCTTCAAGGCCTCTCCTGTACATGAGCCTTCTCTTTTTACATCTCTCTTCCGTCCTCCCTTCCACCCATCATTCATCTCTCTTTACGTCTCTCCCTAAATATCCTTTCTGCTTAGAAATAGGCCATGTCATAAGGCCAGCAACTGCTGACTAGATGGGCTGTGATACAGCCAGCCTCATCTGGCCTCACCACCTTAGATTGGCTTGTTGGGAGATATGGTTGTAAATGTAAAATACAGCTTGACATGGTGCGCAGCTCTCTATTACTCGGAAGAGAGGGGGCAAAGGTTGTGTGTGCATTTGAGTGTGTGTGTGTGTGTGTGTGTGTGTGTGTGTGTGTTTTATTACAGGTAAGCCAGTATATCAAGTTGAAATGATCTTTTATTAAATAATGAATATTGCAAGAAGCATCAGGAGTGGGGCTAGAAGGGGGGCACAGGGTGGCACCAGCCCACTCTAAAATATGATTTGCCCCCTCCCAAATCCATTGGGCTAGAGTGCTGTCAATCTGAAAATTGAGATTTCCATTGGATCAGAGTATACTGTATTTGTATTTAGTATTCTGCCAATTTCCCCAGCCACATGACAAATTAATGTTTTGTTTTTAGCAGAATTACATTATGTTCTATCCAATATTTCTATGCTGTATTCTGATAACGTGCCAAGGGTCAAACCTTTAGGAAGATAGAATAATTCCAGTGCTGTCATTTCTTTTATTTAAATGGCCTGTATTTCTATAGGGCTTTTCTAGTCTTAACGACTACTCAAAGCACTTCAACATAGTACAGGAACCATTCACCATTCATACACTGTGGCCGAGGCTGCCATACAAGGTGCCACCTGCTCATCCGATAAACACACACATTTACACTCGGGTTCAGTGTCTTGCCCAAGGACACGAAAGGGCCTGCAGAGCCAGGGATCGAACCACCTACCTTCCGATTGGCCAGCAACCGCTCTACCACTGAGCCACAGCCAAACAGATTATTACCAATTATTATTTTCCCTATGTTCGAGCAGTAGTTATAAATTGTCCTACATACATACATACATACATACATACATACATACATACATACATACATACATACATACATATACACACACATGGGCAGAAAACACTACAGAGAACCTTTTGACAGATAAAAGGTGAGAAGGGGAGAACTAAAAGGAGGGAAAGCCAATGGAGAGAAAAACATCAATACTATGTGCATTTAGAGGAAGTGAGTGAGAAAGAGAGGGAGAATGACAGAGCCGAGAGAGAGAGAGAGAGAGAGGCTTGAGAATCAAGAGGGGAAGTCTAAATGAGATTATCTGAAAGAAGTCGAAGACAATGAGAGGAGCATTCAGAGAAACAGACAAAAGGAGGAGAGGAAAGCTTTCTACAGACGTTGCAGGAGGGGGCGAAAAAATCACCTTCATCAGTACCGTGAATTCGGCTCAAACTGATCTTCAGTTTTGCTTACAGCGTGGACATAAAGACTTGTCTCCATTTAAAGTGTGAACATGATTAATTAACATTATCTTCCCTGCATATGCACAGAAAGTATCCAAGGTGATAGGCTGAAGGACCTTACATTGAGATAGACTTGTAAAAGAAAGAAACAAGAGCCTTGCAACTCTAGCAATGTGCATGAATCAAAGTGGAATACCAGAATAAAATTGTACAGCTCCTGCTGAGAGAAAAAAATAATAATTCAATGTAAAGGGGCAAAGCTTATGTCATCCTATATTTTTCTCAACACATGAACAATGCTTTAGTCCATCTTTATACACTTCAACTTTCTCTTCACCCTGCTGATGTGCTTTTTTTTTTAAATAGTTTTTGGACAACAATGAAGGTATATTGGCACAGATGAATAATAAGCTATATCACACTTGTTAGTAGGATCAATTCTTTATTGGTGTTGGTCTTTTCCTGGGATTTCAATCAGGAGAGACAAGTGAATGAAGTAAAGATGAACATTTATTATACCAGGTGATAATTAAGCCTTGGCAGAAGGTCTTTGGCACTCAGACTCTACAGGGAGATTTGTAATCGAGGGACGTCTGCCCTGAGCAGCAGCAAGATAAATCCCCCCATCGAGTCCAGACATTGGTGGTGCTAGCTGCTGATTGAGATGAGGCTAATGGAGCTGATGGATCTGCGAAGACTGGCGGTGACGGAGAGTTGGAGGGGTGCTTTGCCATTTGCGTGATTTGCACTGAAATAAGAGCTGACGACAACAGAGGTGAACAGATTTAAATGGCGTAAGAGCCGTGAACGCACTGTGCGCATAACCGCAGCATAAATGTACCAAGCGCAGAGAATCATGTTTAAACAGAGGCAGCAGCAGGATGATAGGCTAACAAAGTAGGTTTAATGCTGAGCTATTGGATAGATGTGACCGGCTGATGAGAAGAGCTGATGGAGCAAAGCTGATAACATGATTGACAGCCCCAGACAGGACAGCAAGGAAATGAGTGAGCAGGTGTGTGAGGAGGGAATGGCAGGATGTGTGAAAAATAAAACTACAAACCTATGCATGCAAAAAGATAGAAGTCTTCCTGACTGATCTTATGCTATAGCTTCATTTTGTTGACAATTACAAAAACAGCCCTGTCTTGTAAAAAAAACAGAATGTATTAGCTCATGACCTAACTCGCACTTAACTAAAGTCTACCTCACTACAGGTTTAGGTCTGATTTTATTGCCGTTGGTCTGAGGTCATTTTATTTTTTTACTCCTGACCAAAACTGACCAAAAATAATTAAAAAAAATAGGCCTACTGGCTCAAATGTGACTGTGACCCTCAGATCCAAGCCATTTTTTTTTCCAATATTTGGTGGTCTGCTTGTGTAATAAAGCTATAACCTCAACCCTGTGATGCACAATTAAGCTATATACATCATTTCTTTCAGGAGAACTTGGGCTATTGGGATATGCATGCTGCAGAGATGTTACATAAATGTATACATCGTTATATTACTATAAAGACAAAAGAAAAGACAAAACTGAAATCGAATCTCACCAAATGTATTGCAATCACACAGAGAACAATAATGACTTAACCTTTTGGCTTTTGAAAATTGTTTTCCCAAGTCTTGGCAATCAGAGGAGACAAAAATAAACTCTGTAACTAAAAAACTGTAAGTCCATAAAAGTCCATACGCTTTTATCCAAAAAGGTTAGTTTTCTCATGTCAATTAATATTATATCTGCTATTTTACATCAGAAGTACAAATCACACCCAGTCTTCAGGCTTTATTCTGGACACTATTTTCCAACACGCACGCACACGCACACACACACATACTGGATACAAGGCCCACCCCGATAGCAAAATTACGAATCCCACTATCGCCACGCCAAGACCCGCCCTACGAAGTAGCTTGATTGGTTGGGGTTAGGCATTTCACCTCGAGTGGTTAGGGTTACGTTACCTTGGACGCCTGGCCAATAGTAGTGATTGAAGGGCGGGTCTTGGCGTGGCCATAGTGGGATTCGTAATTTCGCACCCCGATAGGCTTTTCTATTGGCTGACTAAACACCCTTTTAGTTGACAGAAGTGCATGTGATTGGTCGATGTACCGATCAGTCAGCGCCATCTTGGATCCCGAAACCAAGCGAGGATCATTATTTTCATACATAAAGATGACTAAATAGCCGTTCAGTGGATTTATCCCTCTGGAACTACTCGTCTCCGAAAAGTCAGTGTATTCCCAGCCGGATTTCTAAGCTTGTGGAAGGGCTACAAAGACACCAAATATATTCCTGGAAAGCTGGAGCTAATAGCTATCGAAGCTACAAACAGACATGACCCTGGATTGAAAGGTCGCGGAGCACGACAGAGATTTGGATTGATACTTATTTATTTATGTTAAAAAGACACTGTAATTCCACGATGGATTAAAAAAAAGCTTCTGGATGGCCTACAATTGTTAGAGGACCTTGTTAAAACAACTTCTAAACAAACAAGTCTTTACACTGTATTGATCTGGAGATAGTTGTATGTATATATCGTATACGACGGCGTCGACCTTGGAGGGTTTAAACAAAGTCGAAAAAATGCATGACAAGACGCTTGAATCCTTAGACATATATTCTTGACTCCAATCTGAAAGAGAACCAAATGGGGATCAATTCAGAATTCTAGTCCCATTTCCTTTAGATCTGTTTGGGTCTGTGTTTTATTGCAAATGGTTAGTTCCACTCAGGTTGGGTTTCACAGAAGGGTGTAATGGGTAGGTTGCAGAGGCTCACAGATGAGCCAAGGAACACTCCTCCTGGTAGCCTACTCAACACCAGGCTGTGTGGTCCTGCTTAATTGGTTGATCCAACTTCCTGTCGGGGGTTTGTTCAAGAAGAAGCACTGAAAACTACATGCAACCTTGTAAGTTGAAATACACGTAAAAAATGTAATCTAACTTTAAAGAGTACTCCACTGATTCAGCATTGCACTTCTATAGAGTTATTTTATTTTTTCAACTCTTTACATATGTAGTCCTCCCTAAGACCTATAAACAGACTGTGATGTGTGATATCAGTGGAGTTCCTCTTTGAATCATTAGGTTAATACATAGGAAAATGAACATGAACTATACTCCTAAAAGAGGAGTGTAGGTCAGACACAAATCACCCCAAAATAATCATTATCAGCCAACATTTAACCACCTAAAATCGGGTTTGTGTGTGTGTGTGTGTGTGTGTGTGTGTGTGTGTGTGTGTGTGTGTGTGTGTGTGTGTGTGTGTGTGTGTGTGTGTGTGTGTGTGTGTGTGTGTGTGTGTGTGTCACGTCAACAGACAGTCGGTGATATAATTGCCCCTCATTAGTCGTACAGATTGGCGCCTTCCACTCCCTCTCCATTTTCCTCACTCCGGACGACCCCATAGGACGGCTGCCACTCAGAGGAAAGTCATTAACCAATCACAGCGTGGCATTTGTCACTAAGGGAAAAATAATGATAATCGTAATCCTTAGGATCTCCCGGATAACTCATTTATTTCATTTAAAAGCCAAATTACAGTGTTCACATGCAGCGGAGGCCACAGTGGCACTCAAAGCCGAGCGTCAGAGAGGGCTGAGCGACGTGTCGCGTCTTCATTAACTGTGCGAGAGGGAACCAAAGACTCTGCACGCAATTAATGCAACATCACAGCGCTAACGTTTATCACTCACCTCCATAGAGACATACACACACACATATACTGAGCAACATAGACACAACAGAACACTGCTTAGTACTCCTGTGTAGGTCTGGTCTCCATGGTCTAGGTGATGTGATGGGGGTTGTGGGAGCAGCCTCCCAGTTGTCTGAAACACACGCACACACACACACACACACACCTAGCTTTACCTGCTGTAGGGGATCAGGATGAGGGAAACCTCTGATTCACTGCCTTTTATCTTGGGCACATACAGACACACAGAAACACACACTCTCGCTGTCTGTCTGACACACACACACACACACACACACACACACACACACACACACACACACACACGCTCGCACTGGAGTCATATCTTGATTAGGCGGCTTAGGTGGTCCCAGGGAAATACACTCATCCCTGTCTGTCTCCCTGCCTCCCCTTCTCTGGCATGTTGTTATCTCCAGGGTCCAAATGTTTGGAGATATCTTCACACACACCTGATGGCAAACAACAGTTGTAACAGGCTCCTGCAGCCTTGACCGGACCCACAACCTGTTTACAAAGGGGTCGCCCCAACACAGCTATTTAGCCCTGTTTGTCAAAAGGCGGTAAAAAGAAAAAGGTGGCAAGCTTTTACACTTTCAAAATCCTTCTCTGGAAAATTGGATTCCTGACCAACTGAGGAATTTAATTTGCATTTTGTATATATGTAATATATTCTACTGAATAGTGGCCTACTCTAGCATTGCTAGTGCAGAATATGAAAATAATTTCACTGTTTCCTCTTTCCTCATGGAGGCCAGTTTTTATTCACTGAAGGTTTGTTAAATGGTGAGATTAGCCTGGCTTAGCTGGTTTATTCATATGCTGAATGACTGTATAACAAGCAATCCTGCGGTTTTAAAAACGTAAAGGTCCCATACTATAAAAAAGTGAGATTCCCATGTCTTTTTTATTATAAAGCAGGTCAAGGTGCAATATAAATACTGTGAAAATATTAAAATTCTCAATCCACAGAGAAATGCACACGGTCTGTATTCAGAAACTGTGCCTTTGAACAAGCCGTCAGGACATCCTGACAGTTGTCACAATTATACTATATATATATAGGTAGAAAGTGCCGCTACAGTGCCGTTAACTTCATTCCCCGGCTGCAATGGTAGTGCAGAGACGCCGAGAGCGCAAATGTGGAAGACCTAGAAACTCTGACCAATCAGAGCAGACTGGGCTTTTCGGGAGGGGATCAGCAAGTCGTCCCAGGACCGTCTGCAACTAGTCCAGAACTCTGCTGCAAGGCTGCTGACTAGGTCTAGCAGGATGTCGCACATCACTCCGATTTTATACTCATTACATTGGCTTCCGATCAATTTCAGGATCAAATTCAAAGTTTTGGTTCTAACTTATAAAGCATTGCATGGTCAAGCACCTGCTTATATATCTGACCTGCTACATCCGTACACTACAACCAGGCCCCTCAGGTCTTCTAACCAGGGATTACTGGTTGTCCCACGCACTCGCTTAAAAACTAGAGGTGACCGATCCTTTGAAGCGGTGGCTCCAAACCTGTGGAACGCCCTTCCTGTTGTCTTACGTTCTGCAGTCTCGGTTGAAGCTTTTAAAAAGCAGCTGAAGACGCACTTGTTTAAATTTGCTTTTGATTGATGTATTTTATTTTTAGGTGTCATGCTGTAATTGTTGTAATGATTGTTTTTAGTCTTTTTGGTTTTAGAACTTAATATGTTTTGTACAAATGTTTACCAATGTGAAGCACTTTGTGACTTTGTCTGTGAAAGGTGCTATATCAAATAAACTTATTATTATTATTAAAGAGACAGGGGCTAAAATGGAGCGTTTCAGACAGAGGGTGAATACAGGTGTATTCAGATGAGAAAAACAATGTGTTTTTGAACATTAAAGCATGTAAACCTGTTCTAGTAGAAACCCCAAATACAAGTATGAACCTGGAAATGAGCATGATATTGGACCTTTTAATGTTCCTTATATGCGACCTTTTAAGCAAGAAGTTGATCTGACATATAATTAATATGGATATCTAGGAATAGAGTTTAACTACAGCTGGGCTTAAGCTTACATTTAAACTGCACACTGATGCATAAATGGTGTCTATAACTTTATCTGACTGGGTAGGAAAAATACATTCCACAATATCATAAACCCAAGGCATCACTTTAAAGTAACAATATGAAGCTGTGTAATACAATTGTAGGGTTTTTAATTTGCTCATACATTTCCATCTCTCTAGGAACAATTAAGACATGCTTAGGCTACTCATGATGAATTCAACATATATACATGTATGTCCTTTTCTTATTACGAAGCAGTCACCACATAAAGTAGAATGTATTTGGTTAAATAGGATGAGTGTATTTTTTTAACATGAAATGCCTCTTTAGAGTGCCTAATAAGCTGTAAGCGTTTAATTTTAGCTGTGATAAAATGACAGGTGCACCTCACAAATTACTGCTAAGGCTTTTAGAACTGTTGGCCCAACGCACCTACAAAGACAGAGCTTCATAAAACTGTCAGAGCAGTGTGATCACCTCTCTTCTTTCCCCTCTTTTATACTTATCAGAGACAGCAATAGAAATGCAGGTGCTCACCTTGGTACCCTATTGAACATATACATGATGAACTTAGAAAGATAAACACACCCAGACACAGGAAGGAGTTCCTCGTCAGTTATGCAGATAGTAAAATAAGTTGTAAATCAGCTAATCTACACAGTATGCAAACACAACTGACATCTGTGTTTATGAGAGACGTCTCTGTATGATTAAAGGCATGTCAACTCTCCGCACACCTTGACTTTTAAAGAACATCAGTCAATAGAAACGTCTGCGTGACTTGTGGTGTCGTCCTTCATCCAGCGACAGGTTATAAATTCAGATTAGTTAAGTCAAACTGTAGCACAAATGAGACCACAATTCTCCAAGACGATGGTCTTCTTTGGTCAGTATTTACCGTAAATGAAAGAATAAAGGAAATTGTGTAATATGATGAGCACCTAATGTAAATGTTATAGGTCCACCTGTTGTTTTTGTTAGCTGCCTCAACATGCTGTTCATCCATTACTGTATGGATATGTTTACCATTAGCCTGTTATTTGCCGGCTGTCCACATGCAAAAGTGACACATCACAACACCAGCTGTAGTATTGGCCTATTGTTTTTCACTGCTATGCTATCTTTACTGTTTTTTCCTCAACATCATTGAGAAATACAGAACAATACACAAGAATATTTAAGGCTATATGGGAGTTGGTAGCTTTGACAGGCAGCCCTGTCTCCTAAATATTACGTTCCTATACAACTAAACTGCATTCTCAATTACATTTCGAAGGAAACGTATTGTCCCGGATTACGTTTCGTAATCAAAGTCTGTGTTCAAGTCTGTGTATGCAGGAGGTCGGGGTGGATGAATGGGTCAAACAAACATGGGACTTTTACCCAGAAGACCTCTGTTTGTGTCCCGTGTGAAACAAAGTCTCTTTTTTTTCTTTTCGTTTATTAAACCAAAAGTCAACATTGTCTTATTTTAACTGACATACCTACATTAAAGTTTTAGTGCGTAACTTTTTTTTATATTAAAGATATATATTATATCTCTATATATTGTCAGATTTAAGCCATTACCATTCATTGTGTCATCCAGCGGCTTTTAGGTGCAGAAACTCAAGTGAAGATAATGACCTCTTCTTCCATCATGTTTTTTTTATCCTCCGTGTCCTCCTTGGCTACTAACAACTGCGGGGGGAGGGGGCGCTGTGATCACGGAAGGCTTGTATCATGTGGACGCGCTGACAGTGATGTTGTCATTACTTAGAATTCCTCATGGGGGCGACAGAAACTACGCACTATGGGTCCTATCTTGCAAACTGGCTTTTTTGTCGACAACGTGATCGTTGTCAACATAACTCACTGGAAATCCAAAATACTTCCACACTGGCAACTTCAATGAAAGAGGACGGGGTTAAAGTTCTATCGATGGGTCTCCTGCATCTGCAGTTGCCATGCTATCTTTTGACTGGCTGTAGCTAAATTATAGGAGGTTGACTGACTCACAGCACTTCAACATGTGTGTTGACAAACTGACCGAAGAGCCGGTTAATTAACCCGAGTAGTGTCGCTGAACTGGGAGAATGAACCGACTCACTCGTGTTTTTTTTTTTTTTTTACCTCATTCGTGCCCGGCAGCGCTTCGCTCAAGCTGAGTGCGATCGTTGTATGCTCCGTTGTGTGTAGCTAGTCTTCTTCTGCTAGTGTGTGTGTGTGTGTGTGTGTGTGTGTGTGGTAATCTAGCTCATTAGCGCCTCCACTGGAGCGGTGGTAGAATCAATCAGGAAATGGGCTACCTCGAGCAGGCTACCAAGGGGGTAAGCTTCTCTCCACAACGCGTATGGCGCCATTTTGATGCTACCAAGCACTCACCCCCCGTTAGCATTCCATTGACTGCCATTCATTTTGGCGACACTTTTTTGTCCATTGTTTCTTTCTAAAGAAACAATGTATAAAAGGCTCCATTACCTTGTATCTCACGTTATGGCTCCGTAGCAGACATTTTTATAAAAATAGGCTAACAATTGTGTCATAACCACGCGACTTACTGTCGCATAGTAGAGGAATTACCGTACAGCACAGGAGAAGCTTGCAGGCAGTTTGGACTTACATGTCCTGTCTCATAGCTGTTTAGTTTAATTACTAATGTTAACTAGCATTTTAGTTAGCAATAATTAGCCTGTGCCTATGTTATCTCCTTACATATACCTACGCTCTCCGTCTCTGCAAGATTGGGAATGATTGAGATTTCTCTTGGCACAGCTACCAGAAGACTTACAACTTTCTGACATGTTGCTTATGTCACATCTACTTAGGCAAGCACAGTTTGCAGCTGTGCAGTAACGCTCAGCCCTCGCCGGAAAAGTGCTTCTAATAGACTTCACTGGTCTCCGTCCAGAGCAACGGGATCTGTCGGTCCATTTATTTAACTGTCTATGCTGGCTACACGTGTGTGGGTTTTTTTTCGTGTTTTTTTTTTTCGCTTGGCAAGCCGACCGGACATGACATGGGGGCATGGCAGCATCGACGATTCCATTTTTTAATTCGAAATTTGAGATTTTGACTTAATTTCGGTTTGTGACACCCTTACCGATCACACGAAAAAAAGTTACAGTAGTGAGAGTAAATGTAATTCATTCCTTCCAACCCTGCACAGGACACAGTTATTCAAACATAATCCTTACTGTACATAGTAACACACACAACTTTGCGTGACAGTAAGTAAACTGTGGTGAGAAAATTCCTGCAGTTGACAGGCAGAAACAAGACTGAAGGGTGATTGACATGAGTACACAGAAACACAATTTGCACTTTTTCTGTCTCTAACATACACACACACACACACACACACACACACAGATCTGCTTGAATGAGCTCTGTTCAGCACGCAATGACTGCGCTATGTGGTTTTTATTTTTCTTACTCCCGTATAGTTGACTCAAGCTCCGCTGCCTTGTGTGTGTGGGTGTGTGTCGAAATGCAAACAAAGTTCACTCTTCTCATATTCACAATAACTGATGATGTGGTGCGATCGGTGACTGTAGCCAAAAGTATTGCAGACAGGTTTCAAAATGAGTTAGAGTACGGGCTGTTCAATTTTTCAACTGACTGGCCGATGAAAGCCTGAGCTGCTTGTATAAATACACGGATGGGCACAGACACACTCACGTGAATGTGCAGGCTCAAAAATACAGATGCACAAACACAGACAGCCTTGTAGCTAAATAAGTAAAGGCATCATAAAAATAAATCACGCTACTTCATCCTCAATCTTTGTTTTGCTGGTTGAGTGCACACACGCAAACAATGGCGTCAAAAACACACACACACACACACACACACACACACGGACACACAGGGACAGGTAGGCCTGTATCATGCATTCTAGGCCTACAGGGCCAAGGCGCTCAGTAATTGAAAACAGGGCTGAATAATCTGAGAGAATGACAGCCCTGAAAGATTATGTGAACTCAAACATTAACACAATTAAGCAATTAAGTGTGTGAGCACTGGAGTATGTTGCAGCATTAGACACTGTCTTAATAGTCCCCCAGCACAAAGACAGAGGGGTGTGTGTGTGTGTGTGTGTGTGTGTGTGTGTGTGTGTGTGTGTGTGTGTGTGTGTGTGTGTGTGTGTGTGTGTGTGTGTGTGTGTGTGTGTGTGTGTGTGTGTGTGTGGTAAAGCAGTGGCTGTTTAAAGCATATAATGTTGCAAAACAAAGAAATATGCTGTCATTTCATTTTCCTTTTTTTTTTGCAATATCAGTTTCATTACAAAACCAGAAATTCAAAAACCACAGTGATAACAACTGGTGTTATTTTTTTTTTATAGCGGTGATCTGGTTGTTAAAGACAGACGCTTTATCAGACAGTAAGCAAATGATTCAATTGTCTCTTGGTGATTCCATGCCTTAGCAACAGCCGCCGGGTCGGTGTGGCGACGGCCCAGTTCTGATTTATCTTGCGGGCTACACTCAGGTGCTGTTTTGTTAACAGGATTGCAGCCATTTATAACTGTGTTTCATTACTGTACTAAGAGCTGATAAGATGATCGCTCACGCACACATACACGCACACACACATTCGCACACACTGAGGCGCTAATTCAATCCGCTGACAGGGAAACACGGCAAACAACATCCATTATGGCCTTACAGCTAATTGGTAATGGGGGGGAAGGGGGATGAAGGGAGGCGGAGGTGGAGGGCTGGGTAAAGGGAGCAGGAGGAAGCCTGGGTTTGGTGCACCACCGGAGAATAATTCCTGTATTTTGACCACCTTTTGTATTGCAATTATTCATCATCAAATTTATCGCTGTACACGAACAGGACAAGGCCTTTTAAGACACAAGACACATGTCCTTTTCCTGCTTTTGGAAGAAAGCAGGAAGAGGAGATGTGTCTTCTTGGTTAAGTAAAAAGTGAAAATACCTGCCAGTAAACCAAACGCATCCATGTGACTAGCAGCAAACTGTAAGCCCAAAACAAAGATGGCATCTCGGCCCCATGTGGCATCAAACTACTGGTGACATTTAATAATTTCCTCTCTCTCCCACTAACCCTCACCCCCCTCCCTCCACGGTCACCTGACTCACTATTACAATTAGAGATAAATCTTCCTCCTATACGCAGAAGAAAATGGGAGGAAGAGACAAGGTAGTGATGAATTACCGTTATTCATGCAAAGACAAGATCTTTTAGGATTCCTGGCTTTGGCTCTGTTTATTTACTTCCTCCATCACACCACATCAGCAACAGAGTGATGGTGGATGAGAGGCTGGAAAGGCGGGCAGACCGTCAGACAGATGGAGTTGCGGGGAGAAATAAATAATGCCAGTGGCAGTGTTTGAGGAGAGGAGAAGGAAACATTATAATAAAGAGAGAGAGAAGAGGAAAAAGGAAAAGAGTGCAGCGGGGAAGGATTTCAATGCCCGGGGAAGAGAGACAGATAAACAGAGGCGAGTAGAGACAGTAAAGGCAGGGAGCGATGGATGAGCAGATTTAGAGGGCAGGAGATAAGAGGAGAGATAAAAGCGTGGAGGAACAGACGGAGGGAGGGATGGGGCTGCTGCAGCGTACAATGTTTACATGCACCAATACGTTGTTGAACATGTCTGCTTACTTATGTCATTAGCTGGAGCTACTGAGTGCGGATGATGGCAGGTACCGAGACACACACACGCAAAAGACAGTGATGACATGTTGGTAAAACAAAAGTAGCACCATGTGTTTCAGCACATACACCCTTGTCGTGTGTGTGTGTGTGTGTGTGTGTGTGTGTGTGTGTGTGTGTGTGTGTGTGTGTGTGTGTGTGTGTGTGTGTGTACAGGTTTGAGCATTTTTGAGCAACACAGTCTTACAAAACTTCATGAACTGACCATAAAATCTAATACCGAAAAGGTTAATGTAAACGGTTATCACATTTGTTACATTAAAAGCTTGTCTACAAATTACATTCAGGAAAGTAAAATAATGTTGGAAGTGAGGGTTTAGTCATTTTTTTTTATCATGGCTCTGGAATTGGTTGGTCAGTCCACCACTTTGGTCCAGACAGAAATATTTGAACAACTATCAGATGAATTGCCATGAACTTTGGTACAGACATTTCACCCTCAGGATAAATTGAAATCACATTGGTGATCCTCTTGATTCTTTCATCAATTTTGTATTTATTTTTGACCAAATCCCTGCACAATTGATGACATTATATCATACTTTGGGATTTGTGCAAATTAGCAAATGCTATAGCTGCTGGCATGGCTGTAGATTCCTGTTCAGTGACTCGCGATTAAAACTTGAAAGCCACTGAATGCACAACTATGGAGAGCAGAACGAGAACTGTTTTCACAGTCTTTCAAGTCAAGTTAATTTACATATTGTAATAAATGCACATGCAAAATTGGAAATAATATGAAATGTTTACACTTTGGACTTGTATATTATACAAGGGAATTTCCATGCGGCGCAAGTTCTCATAATCAGGGTTAGCAACCGAGCAGCGTCTCACTGTGTCCAGTGTGTCATATTCAGCAGACGTGGATTTGAAATCCAGACGCATGTAGGTGTCATTGTTGGCATTTTGAGACCCAAGACACTGAAATGGCAAATCTTCTCCTCTTTTTCTTCTTCTTCTACTTCTTTACTTTGAGGACTAGTATCGCTACCATTATTGCAATTACCCATCCAACGCAAACACTGGCTACAAGCATCATAGAGAACAGAAACATGCTTTTGCCTTTGGGTGTCTGGTAATTGATGAAGATTTGGTCTGTGTAGTTCTGAGCATCACAGCCTTGTGTCTGATTCGGTGCACTGTCCTTCTTTGATCCACCGCCGGGGATTTCAGACAACCCAGTGTTTGACGGTCTTCTCTGGACTGTGAGATTGACTGCTGACGACGGGAGATCTTTGTAGCCAATCATGGTGCAGACATAACTGCCCGTATCCTTATTACTGATTGGGTCCAAAGACAGGAAAGACGAGTTTGCTCTGCTGCCATTTAGTTGCAGTCTGTTCTTGTACCAGATATAGCCAGGGTCGGAGTTCAGAGTGGCAGCACAGGTGGGGACACAAGTCAGCATTATCCTCTGACCCTCTATCACTGTCCGATCTGCAACATGCACATTCTCCACCAGGATGCTCAGAGGAGACGCAGAAATGTAGGGTCTCACACCTTTTACATGTTATGTACGTTGTGTTATTACCTGTAACAACATACAAGTGTATACAAAATAGTAAATCGATGTCAGTCTTTTTTAAGTCTGTAAGTTTCATCGTGCAGTCATTGTTTCTACGTTTAAGGTAGTTCATTCGAAACCGATAAGCTGGCATCTGTTTCAAGGGTTGAGGTTTCAAGTTGGGAGGGGCAAACACACGGCACCACAAAGACGGCCCAAAATACACTTCCTGCTGCCATCGCCCCCATGAAAGAAAAGGTAGAAGGTAGAAATGTTGATAAGTGCAGATAAACAGTATAAAAGGTCACAAAGATTTTACATTGCCTAAAATAAAAAAGAAAAGACTTTTCTTTAACATACATATTTTATGGTTATTTTTTTTTTGCTGTGATATCAAGATACAAAGAAAATACAGGGTTAAATTAAATTCAAACTAGTTGTCTTTAGTAACTTATTGAACTCTTAAAGATCAAGCAGGATTTTAAAATGCTCCACAATTTGGTATCTTTAATGAGAGAAGCCATGTTACGAACGCCACAATTGATGATAAATAACATAAGCGACCGTACTTACAGCTTAGACAATCCCGTTAGTAATGATGAAAACAACACTGCAAGTTTGAGGTTTAAATACCTGATGATGTGGATCATCAGGTATTCACACTCCCCACCCCCAGCCTCTATCATCATCACTCACTAGATTGTCAAACATGAGATCATCATATATGATATATGGTTTCTTTACAAAGCACTACTGAAGATAAACAACTCAAATTTGACTTATGACATTTTTTGGGGCTTTTCCCTTTATTATAGAGCAATAGTAGATAGACGGGAAAGGGGAAGAGAGATGGGGGATGACGCGCAGCAATGCCCCTGACTTATGACATTTAACCAGCATCTGCTGAGAGAAGTGTCTATTCCCTTTCTTATCATTGTCTTTAAGAATAAATTGAATGATTTTTAAACCATTCCTAATAGAATGCTACACACATTATAGCTTAAATGGTAAACTATAGTAGTAGTCTTGAATGTCACTCTACAAAAGTAGTTTAGTTTTTTTATAACTAGGGCTGGGAATTGAACCTCCAAATATTTTTTTTGGTACCAAAAAAAAATCACCAAAATCACCAAATGTTTATATTGAATAGAGAGGCAAAGTCCCTCCCCTTGTGGCATACCATCAGGGGACCTTATTTCGAAAAGAAATTATGTACGGTAGTGAACAGCGACAGACAAATCATTTTTTAATCCCATTTGAATTGAGCCATGAATTACTCATATGATTTTTATATTGATTTGTCAATTTAAAATATATTATTTTGCAAGTTGAAAAAAAAGTATAGACTAAGAAAATACTACATTAGAAAGACTACTCATTTCAAAGTAGCGTAAGTGACATAACTTTCTCTCTCGCTGAAGCTACGATGCCTGTGTGTTTCGTATAGGGATGTACTCACACAAGCAACAAATAATTCCAAAAGCTGCAGCTCTCAACATGGCCAGACTTGTAGTGATTTTTCACCTCTTTTAACACGTTTTCCCTTGTTCTGGAAGAACAAAGTGAACTGGACTGTGTTCTGGCACGGGGAGACTGAATGTGGCCCCGTTGTGTCTCATATGGCTGCCAGTTTTGGCTACGTTTCAGGGTTACAGACTTTAGCCAATTTGGGCTGAAATTCTACTCCAGTTAGTGCCACTTAGACTAGCTTTGGTGCAGAATCATTAAGTGTCCCTGAGCGTTTTCTGTCGTTAACATTTATCACCTGCTGACAAGTCTGGCAACCCAGCATACCAGATATTGACCACAGTTATGACAAGTCATTTTGGCTGTGACATTAGAAAACTCTTGTTGTATTGGGTTTTCATGTATAAATGTCTGTAGGCTATAACTAAAAAAGTTTAATAACCAAAATGGGAGAATTACACTCATGCCATAGATATTTAACTAAACAACTATGTTGAATTGTTGTGGTGTGGACGCCAACCTCCTGACATTTCCTGTGTTCTAGTTATTTTTACTCTAACCTCTGAACAAAATACCTTATTGCCTCTTCCTGTTAATGAAGTACCATGTACTTCGCAACTCACACACTTTTAATATGTGCAGTGTGTCTTACCCCAAAGACCACATTGTACATTGAAATTAACGAATTTGACATTACTTTCCTATATTTTGATTTAATTTGCAAGAAGTTATGAGGAAAATGTTTCCTAATGATTAAAAAACTTTAAGGTCTGTTAAACTGAGGGAAAGACCTGGACCTCAATTTAGATTGATAATAAGATAAACAAAAAATATTAATTAATTACACTTTTGGCATCAAAGTAGAGTGAAATGCTTTTGATTGAGACACGAAATCCTTGCTTTTAATTGTCCAATACATTTTTGGTTCAAAATCTGAACACATGGCGTTCAATTCATTTGCATGACAGCAGCTCTACTCCTTACTGGCTGTACCGGATATTCAGTTTGTGTATTTTTTTCCTCTTTATCCTGCTTCCAGTGCTTCTATACAAGACCTGAACAGCGTGTTTTGATTTCGCAAGATAAAAAAAGCTTTCAGTTCTTTGAGAGATGACAAAGATGGATTTCTGCACTGGACTGAAAGAAGGCGTTTGACTTCATTCTGGAGCTCGTGAAACCACTCTTCAGTTTCTCTAACATGCAGACATCATCATCTTGAAATATGGGGACATGATGCACTAAAATGGCCTCATATTCCTCAGCTGTTGTAAAGACATACAAAGGAACCATTGCACCCAGCAGACTCTCATGACACCCGTAATAGAAACATGAATGACTCAAATTAGATTATCTTACTCCTGTCCATTGCTCAGGGCTCCAGGTTTTGTGGTCCTTACACCAACTGCACCTTTGTGCAACGGCCTCGGTAATAGGCCGTTTGTGAATGGCATCCCTGAATACTAGCTTTGTGACTCTCACGCAGAACATCGTCGGTTGACTCTGTGTCACATAAGGTTTGAGAGGTTGATTAAAAAATCTTGGACACTCTATTTCTACAAATTTTAGCCGCGTTCCTGTTACAGTAAATGTTAATCTCTGCGGCTGAGCTTTGACTCACATCACTTTAACTCTTGGCCTTTTCATCCGTTGAATAAATGCATGAAAGATTGTTTTTTACTTTTGTATGTGTTGGACTCAGGTAGCTCATAAAAACCACATACTGATCAGGACTGTTGTATTACCAAGATGTCAACTTTTCAGAACATCTTTTTTTTTCTTTTTAAACTAGTGCCGTGCCTGTTCAGAACAGGTCCCTTGCTTGGCTTCCGGTATTGCTGCTTGCAGCTTTCTTGAAATCCGCTAATCCAAACAACTTCACACTCGACACTGCGCTTCCTTGGGTCCTGAGAAATACACCTGCTGTGACATGGATGCGTCACCTAGCAATGCTAAAGTATACACGTCATTTGCTAACAGCCGGCTAATTGGGACCAGGCTGTTTCTGGGAAAGAAAGTGTTCATTCCGAAAGTTACATCGCTGATGCTTGAAATGTTAGTGTGCTACAATGTAACATCTCCGATCTCTCCGTTCTCTCTTTCTTCATCTGTGCTAGAATGTACTGTAGCATGCGAAGGAGAGCGAGCTGTACCCAGCATGCCGTTCAACTGTGTAAAATGTAACATTGGGATCCCCTCTCAATACACTCAATACATAGCGTGTATGTAACGCACTAATACATTTTTTTTTCAATTTAAGGACAGACAGACGGAGACTTCTTTCATTTTAGTTTGAATCATAACAACCTATTTTACTATAGACTACAGGTTTGCAGGCTCATTTTCTCAACTCATAGAAATGCATCCAGTCCTTTTTTAATAAAAGCAAAAACATGACAATCATTATCTAAGCCAATGCGTCATTCAAATGCCAATTAATTAAAAAAACAGCAGTAAATGAATGCAGCACAGTTCATGACTTTGACTTTAACTGTCCTCAGTTCAGTAGTACGTTCAATCTGCTGCTGGTTCAACCTGCTACATTCAGTTCAGTACCACACTTGTAGTGCTTTAGTACCTGTGGCACATTTTTACTTGATCTGTGTATGTAGTGCTTTAGTACCTGTGACATCATTTTACTTGATCTGTGTATGGCTTGCTGATGTTCTGTAGAGATGTAAAGGCAGGCGGTTGTGTATGGATGGTAACCTAAGATTTGCGAAAATCTCGTGCCATGGTTGAGGTTATATAGTTAAGGTTAGGCATTGACTTTGAATGGTTAAGGTTAGGATAGTCTATATCCTTGATGTTCCACTTCCGGGATTGCTCTGTTGCTGCCGGAAAATCCGTTGGATTTCACTCATTAGGGTTGGATATCCGTTGCCTTTGGCTTCCTTTGTGTTGGCATTTTAAACTCCGGTCGATTTCTGAGGACTATGGTTAACCTTTTCTCAGATCTCTGCAGGGTAAATCCAGACAGCTAGCTAGACTATCTGTCCAATCTGAGTTTTCTGTTGCACGACTAAAACAACTTTTAAACGTACACGTTCCACCAAAACAAGTTCCTTCCGAGCCTATTTTGCAGCGGTACCGCAGATTTTATACAGTGCTTAGCACCGCCTAAGATGATTGTGATTGGTTTAAAGAAATGCCAATAAACTGGAGCACGTTTTCCTCTCATCCCCGAATGCTATGTGGAGTAGCCAGACCCTCCTCAGCACGCTTTGGAGGAGGGTCGAGACTAAGGTTAGGATAGGTCATCAGGCAGCGAGTGTCGCAAGACTTTTCACAAATCTAGGGTTACCATCAAGGCAGGCTACTGACAATGATGCCTTCTTGCCTTTTACATGGTATTTATTGCATTACTGTCACACATTAGCCACACGTGGCCAGAAAACAAAAGTTCCACTGCAAACAGAAACCAATTAATTAATTTACTCTTGAGGCAATTGCAGAGTCAACCCCATGAAAACGGAACCAAACATCAACCATTATTCAGAGCAGAAGCAATGCCATCTGGTTTGAGTTTATATCTCTATGTGCATGTAATTTGTGCTGTAGTTGATCCGAGTACTGTGTAAACACATTTTAATACACTGGGGGGGAAAGAGAGTGAAGAACATCAGGACAGAGACGAGTGACGTGGTCTCTCTCTATCCTCTAAGTCTTTCCCTCCCTCTCTTTCCCCTCTCTCAGATACTTTTGATATGTTGATGGATACAGCACACTCAGCAATATTTCAAGGTATGATAGAGGTGCGAAAAAAAAACCTTTCATGGCAAAACAAACAGGCCTTCGAGCTGCTTAGGCTTGTGTTGACAAATGGGGAGGGAGCATTAAGTAGGCTACAGTCAGAAATGGCAAAGTGAATCCCCTAAAGAATAGAAAGAAAACATCTGACTACTTGGTTAGACCATAACCATAACCATAAGGCTGGGTAAATCTTACACTGACACACACACACTCACGCAGTCCTTTGATGAGCCTGGGGCCGAGAGGGAATAATGGTTAGCAACCTGAAAAATGCCCTCATCACAAAAGGCCTCCGACAGTAATAAATGAAATAGTTGAGCCAAACACATTAATCCATGTCGGTGCTTCTGTGTGTGTGTGTGTGTGTGTGTGTGTGTGTGTGTGTGTGTGTGTGTGTGTGTGTGTGTGTAACTCTGTGTGTGTGTGTGTGTGTGTGTGTATGCATCCCTGTATTTGTATGCATAATGTCGCCAGTATGTGTTTTGTGTGTCGGGCTATACACACATGTACACACAAACGTGTGCGTGTGTACATGTGCGTGCGTGTCCGTCCCAAAGAGAGACAGCTGAAAAAACTCTGAGAGCGCTTTAGCGTAACAAAGTGAGAGGTAGTAACATACTGTCAAAGCAAACACTCTCGCCGTCACTCTCTAAAAGCTGCATACACTAAGCCTATGTGGAAAACACTGGTTACGTATAAAAACAATGTGCATCTAAACTAGCATTTTCAGCTAGTGGAGACTTCAATTACATTTTAGGATTATTATAAAGTTGTCTGGCAAACGCAACACAAAAGCAGATTAATGACAACACCTATATTCACCCATGTGTAACTTTTCTTATAACCATGACCACAATATTTCTGTAACTTTAATTTAATGAACTGTTTGACATTTTGGGAAATCCACCTATATCTGTCCTAGGCTATAGCTAGGAGCCGGTTAGCTTAGCTTAGCTTAGCACAAAGACTGGATACAGGGGAAAATGGCTATGGCTGGCTTTGTTGAATGGCAAATTCTGAACCTGTCGGCTATAAGTCTGACAACGATTTAGCCTCTGGAGGCAATGGCCAAAATTGATGTGGTGCTGATGTAGCTAGAAATACTCTCTCTTTGAAGGCCGGTCATTGTTTACGGTCGATACTTTTTGGAGGTGTTTTAGGTCCAGATTACATTTTGGCGAATCTCTATAAACCGATATCTGCATGCAGACGAATACAACCAAAGCTCAATACCCCACAATACTGAAATATTGTCCGGTTTCCTACCAATTTTCAGCATTCATATGCAGATACCTAGAGATGAGTTAAAAGGTTACAAAATCCACGCGGCTGTTGTAGCTTTTTTACACACGTTTACTATTATAGGTGGTACTACTCAACCCGCGAGTACAGTTGTATGTCATGACCATGATTCTGGAGGACCTTACTGAAGTCTGATCTTGGCTTGGGCTTGGAGACATTATTGAGTATATGTAACTCGATAATGCCATGGTATCACGGCCTCTGCTGCTTCCATTTTCTCTAATCCTCCTTTAATGTTTCTTTTGCATCCCCTAACTTTATGGAAGAGATCCCTGAAGTATCCCTGACACTCGCACCCAGCCAGGCATACATCATTACCAACAGCTCAGTTTTGCTTAACCGCACTAGAATTTGTGGCCAGTCTTTTCAGATTTATCCATCCTGGAGACCATCTTTGAAAAAGGTTCTCAGTTTTCAGGTGTCAGCATAGAAAAGAATTAAATGTAGCCGCATCCACAATTCCTCTCGCCCAATTTTGCATGTTTGGCCTCCCACTTCTTCCACTCTTTCTTTTCTCATCTCTATCACTTACTAAACTGTATACATTTTCTCTCTATCTTTGTATCTAAACTGCATATTTTTAGTCACCATTTAGCCTCACCTTGTTCTTCCCCTCATTCTCCTTGCTTTCGCTCTTTCTCTCTCTCTTTCCAAACTGTGTATATTTGGGTCTGTCTATGGGGAGTCAGGGGTCATTATTAATCTTGCTAGCTCTCCTACCTTCAGGCATAACGGCAGGGCAGCATCTGTGTGTGTGTGTGTGTGTGTGTGTGTGTGTGTGTGTGTGTGTGTGTGTGTGTGTGTGTGTGTGTGTGTGTGTGTGTGTGTGTGTGTGTGTGTGTGTGTGTGTGCGTGTGTTTGTGTGTGTGTGTGCGCACAGCGGGAAAGGAGTGGTTCCGAATAAGTCAGTTACGCTGTTCGTGGAAAGGTGTGGGAGAACATGTTTTTGTGAGAGCACCGTCTGTATGCCGTTTAGGCGTGTGTGTGTGTGTGTGTGTGTGTGTGTGTGTGTGTGTGTGTGTGTGTGTGTGTGTGTGTGTGTGTGTGTGTGTGTGTGTGTGTGTGTGTGTGTGTGTGGAGAGGGAAAGTGCATTTTGCCATGATGGATCATGAGAGACCCACATTCTTAATGCACACTCTCATAAGACAGACACATCCATGAGAAATTAAGGGGGGAGAGAGGGAGCAGAGAGGGGGAGGGAGCAAGCGAGCGAGAGAGAGAGAGAGAGAGAGAGAGGTGATGAGGAAACAGAGAAAGGAAAGAGGGAGCAGGGAGAGTCCCTGTTCCTCCTGAACTCATTAACCGTTGTCCTCTCCGCCCTCCCTCCTGCACTCCCACAATGCCAAGCAGCGGCGTGCATCAATAATGCTGGTGACAGCACGAGGGGGACGGGTCAGACAAGCAACCGCCATCTCCCTGGCAACCACCACTACGGCCACCATCGCCACGACAACAATTGCAGAGCGCACATGGGGGGTATCCCCCCTTCCCCGCTGGCCCAGCTCCCCTCCTGCAGCCGTCACACAGCGAGGGCCGCCGTGCCTGCTGCTGCTGGATCAGAGGCAAGCTAAATCCACAGCACGGCTCCGGCATAGGATGAGGCGAGAAAAAGCTGACTGATCTTGATTCTGAGGTGAACTGAATGGACAGGAGATTCAATCTGAGCCGAGTTCAGCAGCATTATTCAACAGTTCAAGAGGAGGAGGAAGGGTAAGGGATGTTCTGGAGGCACTAACTGGTCTGTGAGGTTCAAGTTTAGCAAGTGGATGTAAGTAAGTAAATAAATAAATAAATAAGATTTGGCAAGGCGCTAAAGAGCAAAGTCATGTTCTCACAAGTTGATGGAGATCATGGCAAAGGCCAACTAAAATATTGGAGAGCATTCTGTCCATCTTCAAACCTGACTGTACTTTCGAGTAAGACCTCATTATTTAAACCAAGCTATCAGAACAATTATTTTGTTAGCATTCAATGGCACTTCCAATTGACAGCACATTTGACAGTTCACCAATGTCAAAGCTTTTACGTAAACTGTTAGGAGCGAACACACTGCATGTTTCTATCAATTCAGAAAATTTTAAAAATGTCAGTATTCTTATCTGGCCTGGGTGCCTTACTTTATACACTCGCTGTCTTTTGAATTTTTCAACAACAACAAAATGACCTGATGATGCACATAACTGAACATCTTCAACTTTGAGACAGCCTCCTGTCTGTTGAGGGGGGGAAAGGAAACAATGCAGCTTAGCCTACCCGAAAAGTAAGAAGTTTGTTCAGCAACAGCTATCAAATTGTACCAATTGCCTTAGAGAGGCTTAAATGAATCACTTTATCTCAACTGCAACTACACATTTAGGGTTTCTTAGTATAACAGATTTAGCTTTAGTCCCAACTAGGCTATAGATAGATGGATAGACAGACAGATAGATAGATAGATAGATAGATAGATAGATAGATAGATAGATAGATAGATAGATAGATAGATAGATAGATAGATAGATAGATAGATAGATAGATGGACCAGAAGCTACACTCTCAAACACCAAATTTGATTAAGCTCTCTTGCCTGTTAATCTTGAGTAATATAATTAATTAGTTAAAGGTGTGTGTGTGTGTGTGTGTGTGTGTGTGTGTGTGTGTGTGTGTGTGTGTGTGTGTGTGTGTGTGTGTGTGTGTGTGTGTGTGTGTGTGTGTGTGTGTGTGTGTCGCGGTGCATGTCCAGTACAGGGGCAGTGCGAAGCGGCTGGCTGCTTTATGAAGAGAAAATGAAGAAAGAGAGACAGACAGATCATTTGGCGATGAAACGTAATAAGGGGAAACTCCTCGCCCGGATGAGAAGGCGACGCCGAGTTAAATATCATATCTAATTGTGTTGTTTCGTATTTTCGGGCCGTTAAGAGGATCGGGGCGAAATGTCAGATGTGAGTTCGCGCGCCTCCTTGATAGATTTGAAGTAACGACGGCGGCGGCGCGGCTGCCCGCGCGAGCCCATGGAGCTCGCGAGAGGGATATTTCCTTTCCTCTCGGACGGAAAAACAAGCCGGGGAGCGGCGGAGGGGAGTGGGTGAGGGAGGGGGAGGAGTTGATTGCGGCACCTTGGCCAATTACGCAGTGAGAGCCTCGGCAGGCGGGTCTTGAGTGTGGGGTTTCAGCCAATGAGAGCTCAAATGAGGGTTCGTGCCCCCACGTGGGTTTTGAGTCCCAAACAGCAACCACCAGGCTTTCGGCCAATCACGGCCGCGTAAGGTGTTAATCTTGACGCGGATTGGCTCGCTGCGTTTTACAGAGCCTCCTCACTCATCACGTTTAGCCCGTTGTTAACTCTTTCCTACCACACAGGAAGGAGCTGCTCTGCTCATAAAACACAAACTCGCACTGTAATAGCCAAATGTGAATTAATGAATGATTCAGAGGCGGTTTGTTTTTAGAAACGCGATACATCAGTTAATCCGGACTGTTTCAAAGCCTCGTTTCAGACACATTTAAAGAATAGCAAGGGTAATGTACTGAACTAGTGGAGCACATGGGGCGACCAGAGCAGCGCGCTGCAGCCTTTTCAAGCGTGCGTGTTGCCCTGATCATAATCAAATCAGCATGCGAGAAAACCAATGGGATTAAAAGCACATGAGAAATGCATATGCTTAGCAGTGAGGTATAACGCACATTCACACATTTGGGCTCTAAAATTGTGGGTCAAACCTGCTTCTGTTATGCCATGTAGCATACAGCCTGCATTACATGGGAGAGAAACAGACTCCGGTAGCCTACGGTGACTGGAAATGATTGAAAATGGGGAACTACTCCCCCCTCCTCCTCTCGTTTTTTAATTGCACTGATGTTTTACAGTTGATAAATCTGCACGTGTTGTTGACGCCTTTCAGTTTCTACAAAGTCCCCCCCCCCCAACAAAAAAAAAAGCAGTAGACATTAAAAGCAGCCATTTTAAATAGCACTAAAGTCATTCCCTCCTACGCTATGCAGTCACACAGGCACCAACACTGACAAACCAAGCATCAATCTTCACTCTTTTTTTAACCTCCAAAAACTATATAGGGCCTAGGCAAGGTGCTCATAAAGGAGCCAATGTAGAAGGCTAACACCGCCTCTCAGTGGTGGTTTTGGGAATTACAACTGTGAGTGTGCCAGGTCAACGCGTGTGAGGATGCAACTGTTTCAACATGCATGAAGAGCAGAAAACAGCGATTCAAACGTTTGCTTTCTTATTGCAGTTCTTAATTGGATAATTGTGTTTAGATTAATTGAGATTTCAGACACAAAATGTTCATCATATGGCACAAAATGTAAAAGTGCACTCATTTCTTATGCACCGACCCTATGTGTTCTGCATGGTAGGAATCTGTTGTTGTTTTTGGGTCAAGTCTGAGATGTCCTCCGATAAGGACAAGAGATGGGAAGAATACGGGGAGGAGCAAATGGAGTGTTGATTAGGGGAGGAGGAAGAGGTGGTAAGAAGAAGTGGCAGCATCCTCTGACTTATTTTCACCTGTTCTTACCCCCATGCATGTTTAAAAAAGTGTCTTTTTCATTATCTTTCTTTTCTCAGTTGCAAAAGTTGTGTTTTCCTAAAAAAAAAAAAGACGAGGACTTCTGGGTAAACAAGTTCTTAGGATTTAAGTTCATATGCAAACAATTTTTTTTACCCTTTTTACTCTTTTTTCCCCCTATAATGCAGGTACCTTCACACTTCAAAGTTTGACACAGCAGTCTAAAAGTATGCAACAAAGTGTGGGGTTTCCCGTTTTCCTTTTAATTCTACGACATGGTCGTCATACAAACTATCTCTTTTGACATAACCCGGCCCTTATAATCATGTTGAACCGAGTAACAGGTTGCCATGTTAAGTACAAATTTTGGTCATGATACGAGTTGGTTGTTATACTGAAACAGATTGACTGTGTCAGGCAAGAGAGGATGGAAAGTGAACAAAGCCCTTACAGCTTGTTTGGGCTTGCTTTTTGCAACAACAAGGACAGCCAGTGGACTCACAGATTGATCCAGGTGATCTCTCTTTTATTCAGTTCACGACCTCTGGAATTGAACTGTAGACGACAGAGAGAGAGGAGGGGGGAGACAAAGTGGGGAAGACGGTGACTGGAGGAGGAAACTGAGGAAGAGTGTGGAAGGGAGTGTGTATTTGTGGATATGTGTGTGTGGAGGGAGAGGGTGTCTGTAAGAGTAGGGGGGCACTGTGGGGTATGAGGCAGCCCCCCGCTGTCCCAAGTAATGGCAGAATAGAACTTAATAGGGTAGAAAAAGGCTGGAGGCTGTTAACTCAGAACGGTCATTTTGAATTCCCCATTCTCTCCCTCAGTCACTCCCTTCCCCTCTCATCCCTTCTTCCATGCACCTTCTATATCTTTAATGTGGTTTCCCCATCCCTGTCTGCCTGTGCAATTTGCAGATTCTCCCTCTGTCTCCCTACCCCCTTAACCCGTCTCCCACTGGTCACCTTTCCTCTCTTCCACCCCTTCTCCTCGCTCTTCACTGTCTCTTTTCCTCTCCTCCTATAGCATTCACTCATCCATTCTTTTCTCTTCCCTTCCTTGCCTCATCTCTCCCTTCCCTTCTCCCCTCCCTCCCTCCCTCCCTCCCTCCCTCCTCCCTCTGTGTCTCCTTGGAGGAGGTGTAATGATAGCTATTTGAGTGTCATCAGAGGACCGCTGTAATGGCTTCTAAAGCACCATTCCAGGGTTGCCACGGTGAACCTTGCACAGCCGCCGTCCCAGAATAAAGGATGAAAAAAAAAAAAAAAAAAACATCTGGTTGACTATCTACAGGCGTCACCGCGCCGACGGCAGCAGGAGTGCCGGCATAACAGCAAACGATGACGCAGCCCCCGGGGGCCACAGAGAGCGAGCTAATGATGCGTGGGATAGGACACATATGAGGAAGAAGTACAGTAATAGTGATAATAGTGATAGTAATGAAAATAATAGCAATGATAACAATAACAGTATATGACTATTTTGATTTGTGTCTGTCTGCTCCTCCTGTCTCCTTTTCTCTCCCACTCTCTGCAGTGTATTTTGTGTGTGTGTGTATGTGTATTTGTGGTTTTATATTTAAAAAAAAGAGGACACGTTTCCCTGATGAGAATTTCAGACATGGGAAATGTGACGATCTGATTTCCAATTGATGTGTTATTTTAAAGATAAGGAGTGTTGTCGCACACATATGCACATGTGCACAATGTAGTGAAGTGATTTATCCACATTGACTGTGTTTATGAACAGAGTTTTTTAAATGTCCGGATGGACTACATACAGTACTTTATTGTACAACCTTATTGTACCCTGCTAATGCTGGTAAATGTCCCTTTATTGTCTGAGTTTAAATGGCAGGTGTCAAGTCAACTGAATTGTACATATTAAAGGAAAACCTAAATGACTTGTTGGTTTGTAGGGTTCACATCTGACTGTGCTGGATGTCCTGTCACGATTACATTATCATAACTACTTGTCAGTTAATGCAATTGTACTAGTTGCTGTAGAATATATTATGCTATATTGAGTTTTTGAATGATTATGTTTTATTATTTTCATTTAGATATCAACAGTTGCCATGCATTTCTTCATCACTGATGTGAAGAGTCCACATTATTCATAATCATTTGGTCATACTTAAAAATATATGGCGTGAGAGCTGCAGCTTAGATATGAATCATCTCCAGGCCTTCACAATTCAGACAAATAAAGCATTTTTTGTAATGTAAAGTCAGCATCTCAGAAATGTGGGATGTCCAGCTGTTTAGTGTTCACACACTCTGTGTGTGTGTGTGTGTGTGTGTGTGTGTGTGTGTGTGTGTGTGTGTGTGTCACACATTGTTTATCACATTTTGCTTAAAGCGTTGCAGTTCAAGTCTGGGTCAGGAGGAGTAAATCTTTGGATGGGTGGAGTTCATTATGAACCCTGGGACCCTCCTCTGACCTTTTGTGTGTATTTGTTTGTGTGTGATGATGACACACATGTTGCTGTGGGTCAGTGAATCTATATCTGTGTGTGTGGGTGTGTGTGGGCGGGTGGTGAGGGGTCGTGCTGGTAGATTAGCCAGGTTGGGATGATTGGTTTGAGGATTAGATGGATTCAGGAACAGACACGTCTGTTTACTCTGCAAAGAAGACTTATAATAGGCTGATTGGCAAGGTTGATTACTCACACACACACACGCAGGCGCACTTGCTGCACACACAGTCACTCAAAACCCCATATGTTGATTAGCTTATTATTGTTTCCTGTACAGCGCCCGCCATCTCCTTTCCCTTTGCTTGTGTCCCAAATTTGGATGTAATGTCGGCCTCTCAGACACATTTCCCATTAGGACTGACCCAGAGAGCTTGCAATCAGAGAAGGTGCGTAACTAAACCCCCAGCATAGGCAAGTAAGGGGAGCCGCACTCAGGCAACTACCCCAAAGGCACAGGGAGGGCTCTGGTTACCCGACGGGGTGTGTGTGTGTGTGTGTGTGTGTGTGTGTGTGTGTGTGTGTGTGTGTGTGTGTGTGTGTGTGTGTGTGTGTGTGTGTGTGTGTGTGTGTTGTGTGTGTGTGTGTGTGTGTGTGTGTGTGTGTGTGCATTGTTTCTCCTTACCTGTCTTTACGTGTCACAGAAAGAGGCGAAGTGCAGAGCTCAGAATAAAGCGCAGAGAAAGGCAGGATTATACACATGGCAGGTTAGAGAAAGAGAGAGAAGGAGAGGATGGGAGGAAAAAGCGACAGAGAGAGGCTTAAGACTACAGAGGCGAGCACCTTTTGTTGCTGACTTCAGCTGTGATGGACGGCTTATGTTTAGTGGAAGAGTGAAGGAGTCCTTCAATGCACTACCATAAAATTTGCAGAACCGCTGAGGATGTTCTTTTTCACTGATCAAACTTTTTGTCTGACAAGCGAGGAACCTGGACTTCAGGGAAAGTGAAGAAGAAGGTCAGTGTATTCAATGTGATCCAAAGATAGTGGAGCTAAAGAAGGGGCAAGGAAGAAAAAAAAAACCCAAATATAGCTAGTCAGGGGGGACCAGGTGATTGAGTCTTCAGGGTGAATAACAAGTCAAGCAAGAACAGGAGTGAGGCTGGATGAGAGAGCACTGTTCAACGAGAGAGAGAGAGAGAAGGAGAGGGTCGGCTGCTGAAGTGGAGATAAGCAGTCGAGAACAAAACTAGTCTACAGTGAAAGAGAGGTTGAAGCCGGATTCCGCACTAAAGAGAGATCAAGGTTGACTCAAGTCTTTGCTGCCTGATTATATGGCGAGAGGTAGTGGTGGAGGAGAGCCGGGAGACCAGATCAACAGAACGTGAGAGCCCACAAGAGAAGGAGAGGAGAGAGAGGGAGAGAGAGAGAGAATTACAAGGACGCTTGGCGAAAGAACCCTCTTAAATCTGGGAGCTGGAATTACAGCCGCAGAAACTGCAGAGGGGAAGCCACAAAACCACAGTAAGTGAATTAGGAGGTTGTAGCTGGAAAAATGTATAATGAAGCCATGGGCGGGGGAAGGAATTTGTGGTCTTGGGAGTGCTTTATATACTGTACCTTAATGAATTGATTTCCTGTCTTTAGGACGTTCTCATTTCATCATTCTCCATGACTTCATCCCTTTCCTTATTCCGCACCTCTTTAAAATAAAACATGTTATAGCCTCCCCTTTATGCATGCCCCTCACTCCTGCATCATGTCAGGTCTATTTACCTACTCTCTTTCCCCCATCTTTCCCCCTAACTTGTCTCACTTCTTGTTCTCTTTCTGTCTCCCACATTTCTGATTCCACAGGTGAAGATGCCTGCTAATGGGAACCGTCCCTTGAAGTTGCAGTTTGGTCTAATCAACCATGAGGGTCGCTACCTCACTGCTGAGACCTTTGGCTTCAAGGTACAAATATGTCATTCAACATAAAAGAATTGTAATATATTAGCATGCTTTTTGGTGTCTCTTTGAGGCATGCACTCAGATTTGTTGTACATAATAGAACATAATAAAAAGCCTTCATGCTCTATGTTGGAACATTCCCTTCTCTCTCAGGTGAATGCGTCAGCACCCAGCCTGAAGAAGAAGCAGATATGGACTCTCGAGCAGGACTCTCAGGACACCCAGCTGGTCTACTTGCGCAGCCACTTGGGGCGCTACCTGGCCTCTGACAAGGACGGCAAAGTCACCTGTGAGTCTGATGGGCAAAATTCCGACTGCCGCTTCCTCATCGTGGCTCAATCAGATGGTCGCTGGGCCCTGCAGTCTGAGCAGCACCTCCGCTTCTTCGGTGGCTCTCGGGACTACCTGTCCTGCTTTGCCCAGGTAATCACAGATGCCGAGCTGTGGGCAGTGCACCTGGCTCTTCATCCGCAGGCCAACCTGCTCTCTGTGGCCCGCAAGCGTTACGCCCACCTCTCTATGGAGGATGGGGAAATCGCTGTGGATATGAACATTCCCTGGGGTGTGGCAGCGCTCCTGACACTTGTCTACCTGGATGGGAAGTACTGCCTTAAGACCTGCGACAGCCGCTTCCTCAGCAATGATGGGAAGCTCCTGACACAGAGTGGGAGGGCCACGGCATACATGCTGGAGCTGAAGTGTGGGAAACTGGCCTTTAAAGACTCTGAGGGGAAGTACTTGTCTCCCATGGGGCCTGCGGGCACCCTGAGGTCTGGACGGTGCTCCAAGCCGGGCAAAGATGAACTGTTTGACCTAGAGGAGAGCCATCCACAGGTGGTTCTGATGGCCGCCAATGGGCGATATGTCTCCATAAGACAAGGTAAGAAAAACACAGACACATCAGCAGGAGATTCTGCCTTCGGGCCTTGCATGCATACACAAGCCACAACTTTTGCATCTTCCTAAGTTACCTAAAGCCTGACACGGGACGTCTGATTAAATGGCCAAAGTCTGACCTTATGTGCCACTGAGAATGGTCACATGAGCCTGTAGCTGACACACACTGACCTACACATACAGTATACATAATGAAGCAGAGAGACAACAAATACTACAACAACAGTTACTACTACTAGTGTATACAGTACATGCAGTGCACTGATACACCCCCAGAAAACTGACTTTACAATTTACAGGAAGTAACTTGTGGGCATGCTGAATATGCATGGTTGAGGAAATAGGCCACTCACTAATGATTCACAACTGATAAGCGATGCATGGTAATAATGGGTAATGTAGTCTGCACACCACCGTGCATCGACATCACATTGGATAGTTGCATCTCTGTCGGAAAACAAGATAGATGAGGCCGATATAGAAGACTATCGGCGTCATCTGGGAAACCTGAGACGAATACGTCATTTGTTTTAGGGCTGCAACTGATTTAGGCTAGTCCACAGTCTGTATTAAGTCTTGCACTTGTGACAGATTTATTGGGCACCTATGTTGAGAATAACTACAGAAATATATTTCTCAATAACAATTTGCAATGAGTTTTTCATGGAAGAGTTTTAATGTTGTCTGAGACAATGTTGTATTACTGGAATGGTGGATACTCTGTTATACAATGCAGCACATTCAATGTAATAGAAAGTTTTGCCAAATAATTTATCATAAATGGTCTTTTCGAAAATCCCCTTTCATTCCCTCTCAAATGTTCCTCCTGGCTTTGTTAGGTAATTGTGTTAACACTACGCGTTTTGCCCCTTGGGCTTACTGAAACAGCTGCTTGTAACCTACGGGCTGCGCAGTAATTCTGTTGATACTATATTATGTATTTACTCTTCGGTCTTGTGACAGGGCCGTTGGAGTGTGTTATTTGATCAGCATGCAGGCACGACACCACACTACTATACTGATGGATTACACCTGCTCCACATTGGCTTCAAAGTTGTTTTTTTACTCAAAAACTATAGGTTGGATTTCTTGATCAGTGTAAAAGCTAGAAAAATTGTTATTGTGAAGATCACGTTTCATGTAACCAGAGGTGCACTAGACGGACTCGGACAAGTGTTCAGTTGCTGATGGTGAATGGTTTGCTGGTTTGATTTGAAACTGGATTTGGGGTGGATTAGCATACACATACAATGCTTGTCAGCATACTTGGCCATGACACCCATCCGCAGGCTGCAGATTCTTGTCTGCAGGGTTGAGTTACTTCAGCCTCGGGGGCTGTAACTGAATCTCTCCCTGCTCATTGTTCCTGGGTAGCAGTGGGAGCTTCAGGCAGAAACCCGACTGGGAGTACTGTAAACTGGGGAAAGGAAAGATGTGGTGCAGTAAAACACACGCATATAGAGCAGGTTCATGTAAATGTATGCACAGACAGAAATACTTGCAGCATGCTCACATTTTTCTGTTACTGTCTGTCTCTTCCTTTCTCCCTCTCTCTTCCTACACTTGTTCTGCACAAACAAAAGCTTTATCTTTCTCCAACACACTCGCCCACACATAACCATACCATCCTGCTGCAGCAAGTGGTGAGTTGAGGTATGTTGAATTATTGATGAAGTTGGCCCCTGTTCCTGGAAGGCAAAGGGAGAGTCTGCTTTCAGAAACCCAAGCTGCCTCTCACCTGGGGCCAAAGCTTCTGCCCCTCTGGGTCCCACTCTAACCCGCTAATCCAACCCAGTTACCCCCAGCGCATCAGTCAGCAAGCAAACAAACTGTTAAAGTCAAGAATCTATATTAAGTGAAAGGTTAAATTGTTGAGTTGGACTAAAAAAAAAGAGAGAAAAGTAAAAAAAAAAAAGAAAAAAAAAAGGAAAATCCTTCCATGCTACAGTAGTACCCCAGAATTCTTCAGTACTTGGGTAAATATACCCTGTTACCTTCTGCCTCTGCGTTCGACATGATGACTAAAGGAGATGAAGAGGAAAATGGAAAGCAGAGAAGGGAAGATCCAACTCTCAAAGGACTTGAGGACAATGGGAGTATGTGTGGAGACAGGTGGGCTCTTCATCCTCCCTAATGTCACCTGTGTCTTTACACATATATTAGCCTCTTTGTTCCTGCTCCATTTAGCGCAGAGGAGTCACATTGGCTATCTATTTTAAAGTGAGTAGGAAAGCGGTGAATGGGTTAGTAATAAAATAGGGTCACTGTGAAGGAGGTAGCATGAATGTATTTGTAAAGGTGCTAACGAAACAGCAATGGAATGCAGAAATGTCTGTCTTTGTCCTGATATTATCTTTATTTTATCGTGTGTGTGTGTGTGTGTGTGTGTGTGTGTGTGTGTGTGTGTGTCATCATCCACTCTGCCCTGAAAGTGAAAAAACATAATAGTCTAAACTTTCTATTAACATAAGTGAAGACATGCACACGAATACATACATACACAAATGATCTGTCCCAGAAACAAAGAACTGAAAATAATGAATGGACTAAAATAAAACAAACAAACAGAAAATGCAGTTGTGGAGGATGAAGGTTTGGGGGAGAGAGGAAAAAGGGACAGGGGGATAGTGGCATCATCTTACCATCAATAATAGATGTCAGAGCCAGCTATCGTTGATGGATTAGTTAGGCCTGCTCCACTTGCAGCCTGCAGGTAGGACAACGCCAGAAAGTGGAGCTGGATGGGGTCTGATCCAAAATGTGTGTGTTTTTTTTTTGTGAGTGTGTTTGTAGATGCACCAGGGAGTGTACTGATCAGGATGATGACAACACCTTATTCCGTATGCTTGACCAACTGCTGTGTCAAAGATGGTCATCAACACAGCTATTGATATCCTCAGATTGCTGGCTTGGATTTCAGCGTATCTAATCTCTTTCTCCCCTATTCTCTGTTTCTTTCTCTTCTTCCATCCTCCTCTCCTTCCTCTGTCCCACTCCTCTCATCTATCAGACAGCGGCTGAGAGGTCCCAGCTGAGCCCTGTCGGGGGATCATTTCTGGGTTGAATTAGTGTGAAATGGACACATGGAGTAGGTAGACAAAGCATGACATTGAGTCGGGATGAGAGAGAATAAGAGTGATGGGCCCCCAGGCATAGGTGCAGACTGGAGGGGCAGAAATTTATGCTTCAAATGCACTTAAGATCAATGATAATTTTACCAGCTGTAAGACCTCATGATACCTAGTTTATCGGGTGTGAATAAGATGTGATTAAAGTGTCCCGGTAGCTTAGTAACCATGACATCTTTGTCGCATGTCATCCCCTTTCTCTTGCCTCCAGTCTGTATCTACGGTCAGATATCAAATTAACGTTAAGTGCCCCAAAAGAATCTAAAAAACAGATATATACAAATGTAACCAGGCCCTTCAAACTGGTACGTGTACGTGCATCTATGTTGGATTATGCAGATGTCATTAATATGCATGCATTCCTCAGTAGCCTTAAATCACTTGCTGCATAGCTTAGGTTTATTACTTGTGATGCCCTAAGAACACATCACCATGAATTGTAGAAGAAATCTGAGTTGACCTCACTTCCATGTTAGCGGCATCACTCTAGGGATGGCATTGTTGGTCAATCGTTGGTTAGTCCTCCACTTTGGTCCAGACTGAAATATATATATATAAAGAAAAGGAAGGAGGCGCCATGACTTCCAAACGCTAATGGATGCCCTGAAAGTCTTAGTTTTTCCAGAAATAGAACCGCTTCAGCTGAGGAACTCTTGTTCAGTGACAATGTTGATTCAGTATAGTCAGTTTAGTTAGAAAATTGTGTTGTAGATTTGTTCATACATGCACTGGACACCTGTAACGAGCATGTTAGCATGCGTACGTTAGCATTAGATCATGTTAGCATGCTTACGTTAGGCAAGGCAAGGCAATTTTATTTGTATAGCACTTTTTCAGCAGCAATGCATTTCAAAGTGCTTCACATATAACGTCAAAACACAGTTAAAAGTTAATACAATTTAAAAACAAATTAAAAGCAGTTAGATCAAAGCACCGCTGGACCTAAATACAGCCTCACTGAACCACTAACATTTGTCTCATCTCTGTTAGACTTATGTTCACTCTCGTTTAGCATTGTTGTATTGTTCTTTGTAACCCTTGTATGATCGTTTTGGAGGACAAAATCGCACCTGCAGGTTACCCTTTACTGATCATTTTTTGAGGTTTCAGTCTTTAAAGCTATAGTGCGTAGTTTCTGTCTCCCCCATGAGGAATTCTAAGTAATAACGACAACACTGTCGTTGCATCCACATGACACAAGCCTTTCTTGATTACGCACCACCCCTCCTCCACGCCGTCCAAGGAGGATTAAAAAAAACATGACGGACTCTTCACAAGAGGTGATTATCTTCACTCAAGCTTCTGCACGTGAAAGTCGCTGTACTACACCATGTTCTAAACATAGCCATACTGACAAATACAGAGAGTTTTATGGGGCTGATAGGCTTAATTAGCTTTGTATCAACTCTTTTGGCAATGGCTTGAATGTAACAGGCAGTCATTATTATAAAAAAGTTATTAAAACTGTTTAATAAATAGTGTTCGGTTCTCATTGGTTAAATAAAAGTCCCCACACGAGTATACGTTGAGTCCTTTAAGATGTAAAAAAAACTACATAGCCAGTTAATGCAGTGACATTTTTTAGCATGTTTTCCATGTTTGATCATTCATAGCTCCGTTAGCTCGAGGGTTGAGAGGGGTTGGTAATTATCTTTACATCCCGCTAAGTGTGGACCATAAAATCCTCTGGTCTTTTCCTGTTTTTCCTTTATTCTTTTATTGAGGGGATTGAGGGATTGGACGGGTAGCACTTGGAAGCTGATTATATCAGAGCCCCGCTGTGAAGAGGGCAGATCGGCAGGGCCGGAGGTGGGGTGATGGTGGGAGGTGGGGGTAGAGGGGGTCAGGGGTAAGGAGGGAGAGAGGGGGAAGGGAGGAAGGTAGAGAAGGGGGACCAGAGAAGGAAGTAGGGAGAGATAATCTAATTTGGGATTTAGCTCTCTGCAATCTGTCTCTTGGTGGTAACAAACAATTGTTTTCATTTCTGCCAACATTTATGATAATGCTGACGGTCGAAAATATTAATGTGGCCTGTTTTAATGTCACAAAGGACTTCTGAAATAGAGAAGAGGTTAATAGTAAAGCTGCCATCTGGAACCTGGACGCATGCAGCCAGGCAGAGAGGGAAGAATGTCACTGTGTTTTTCGCGTGTTTGACACCAATTCTGTTTGTGTTAGCAATGAAAATGCTAAAATAATTGGTTTCTGGGTGGTTTCGATAAAGTTTCTGTTAATCAGAGGTGTGGTTTCTGTCTCAATGTAATTGATGCAGAGTGTTATCTTTGTTTAGTACATATTATTGTTAGAAGCATGCATTCTACACACATAGTGTGTGATAGCTTGTCTCTGGAAGATGTTCTGGGCACATTTGGTGCATTTATTTTTTTCTAGATAAATATACTGTCCATAAAGGCATCCAGAACCACAATCAGTGAAAACGCATCTAGCCTCAGGAAGGTATGTGCTTGGCACGTCAGATTAAGGGTGCTGTTTAAAACAACCTAACATCCCAGGATCAAATGTGATTACCAACTCCTTCATGCTGGGCCAAGTTAAACATAACAATACAAACTGATTAGCAAGCTGCTATGTCGTTGGTTTTCAACTTGAGAATCCAGATAGGGGAAAAAAAGAGGAATTTGTTTATTTCATGCACAAATTACACCTATTCACTACAATCAGATGTACTTTTTTGAAGACACATATTGATGCTGCCTTAGGTTTCAGCAGTAATTACACATATGCAATTTACAACACTGCAATACAATTGAGAAATTGCTAAAATTGAAAGTGACCATTAAAGGTCCCATACTATGCAAATGTTCAGGTTCATACTTGTATTTAGTTTTTTTACTAGAACATGTCTAGATGCTTTATTGTTCAAAAACACATTATTTTCTTTAAGTCCCCCTCCTCCCTGAAAAAGCCCAGTCTGCTCTGATTGGTCAGCATTTCTTCTGCTTCTCAGCTCTCTGAGTCTCTGCACTTAGCAGCAGTCATTGCAGCCAGGGAATGACTAACAGCACATCGTTACATCGGTCTGTGTGCATTTTTCCGTGGATTGAGCGTTTTAATAACTCCACAGTATTTATATAGCACCTCGACCTGCTTTATAATAAAGAAAGACATGGACATCTTACTTCTTGCAATATGGGACCTTTAATAAAACGAGAATGGATGGATTTCTCCAGATATTAAATCATCCTCAAGTTTTCATGCTGAAAATGCTTGCTATGCCCCTCCCAGGAGTAAGTCTTGCAGCCAATCAGGAAGATGAGACAGACATGGAGACATTTCAGATGGAGATCGACAAGGAAACCAAGAAGTGTACGTTCCGCACCAGCCAAGGGAACTACTGGGACCTGGTGGCCCACGGAGGCATCCAGAGTTCTGCCACTGAAGTGTGAGTGAATGCTCTCATATCACTTGTGCAGAGTGAAAGTGTCAGTTCTTCATTTTACATATATGGGTTTACATAGAAACTGTACTGTACCGTTACAGTATATGCATGGTTACCTCACTATCCAAACAGAAATGTCCCACTTTAAATCACATGCAGTCTTTCACTGCTCCACATAAACTCTGAGTTCACAAGATATAAATCTAAATAGTCATGAGTGCTTTATAAGAAATAGTGAATTCCGTGACACAATGGCAGATCTGCATTTAAGAAATAATGCCACATTGTCACAGGACAGAAGAAAAAGTGTCAGACATGGAAATTATGTTAGTCTATTGAAAATAGAAGTGATTGACGACTAACACCGAAAGAATGACAATAGGGATAGTTGATTGCATGCATTAAATGACAGATACTAACATATAGTGATAAATCACTGGTTTGAGTACATGATCTCAACACCTGAACGTATCTTGACAAATAAGATTCTGTAGAAACTTCAATCTCTCTTAGTTGACCTGCTGTACCTTTTTTTTTTTTTTTAGCCTTGCATGTCCACGCAACAAGTAATCACAGTGGTGTAAAGCACTTATAATTTTAGATGCTTTTATTTTATTTAAATTTTTATGCTACTTTATACATTTATACACTACATGTTTATACACTACATTTCAGAGGGAACGGTTGTACTTTAATAATTTATGTGAAAGTCATTTTCTCCCCTGTGATCCTCCAACTGCAGGTCAGCAAACACCATGTTTGCAGTGGAGTGGCTTGGCCACAAGGTGGCACTAAAGGCTAACAATGGGAAATACATCTGCATCAAGAAAAATGGCCAGCTAATGGCTGTTAGTGATTCCATAGGTAAGAGATAATTTCAGGTTTTCTTCTCCTTCACCCATCTCTTTATCGCCACTAATGTCCCTCCTCCCTCTGGCTTCTCTCGTGTTCTCTTATAAGTGTTTTTATGATTTTCCCGTCACCTTTTTGTCAGGCGAGGACGAACAGCTCACTTTGAAACTGATCAACCGACCCATGCTGATCCTGAGAGGAGAGAACGGATTCATCTGCCATCACAAGAACTCCAACACGCTGGATGGCAGCAGATCGGTCTACGACATTTTCACCCTGCAATTCAGTAATGGGGCGTACCACATTAAAGGTCAGAACGTGCCCACTCAAACACGATGGATTAAATACATGCCTCTTCTTTTTTCCTCCCGTCTCTCAAACAGATCTGTGTTTCAGTGATGAAAAAAGTGTATCACATTACTTGATCACACTCCTGTTGGTCCACCTTGAATCACTGATGCACTGCTACTGCTCTGCTCTACTCTGTGTGTGTGTTCAAACTCGCAGGCGTGGATGGCCGGTTCTGGTACGTGAACAGTGCTGGGCTGGTGTGCTCAGACGGTGAGGCCCCTGAGGATTTTGCTCTGGAGCTCGTGGAGCACCGTCGCCTCGCCATCCGTGGCAAGAACGGCAAATACCTGCGCGGAGACCAGGGAGGCACGCTGAAGGGAGACGGACTCAGCCTGAGCAGCTCAGCCCTGTGGGAGTATTGATACATTCCAATATTAGTCGTAACTCATCGCTGAGTTGATCGGCTGCTATTCACCAATCGAGAGCCAGCATCAATGCTTTATCTAAAGTTAAGCTCTGTGGCACTTTGAGGGCGAAAGACAGTTACTCATCAGTGAGGAGTTACAGCCTGTACTGATTTTAATCCCACTTCTTTTTTTTTCCTTTTTGTCACAAAGAGGTCGCTACAGAGAACTCACAGAGATAACTGACCCAAACGGCATGCAAAAGTTGCAAGAAGAACTGACCATACTCAGCCAAGACAAATTGTGATGAGGTGAACAATGTTTTGAGTTAATCCCTAATCTCAAAACAGTGTGAATGAACATTAGAGTTTTTGTGTTGTTCCTTTTAGATTTTTTTTTCCCAACGAGCATCCGTTGCCGAAGCTAAAAGTCCTCGTTTCGATAAATACGCGTAGATTTCTCAATGTCATGAACCCCTGCAGATGTTAAGCTAAGCATCAGCGTGACGTACTGTAGCCTACATGCTCTATCTTTTCATTGCATCCTCTTTCTCCTTGTGTTTTTCTTCCAAACCTTTCTACCCCTACTTTTGACAGCAATGCAACAAGTGGTAACACAGGTGTGTAATGACACTCATCCAGTTTAAAGTACAATAAATCAGGGTGGCATTTGAGACAGATGTAGTCCCCATTACCAGTGAGGTCCCCTTTTAGAGGTCTTTAACATGGTATTGCTGTTCTGAGGATGTTAATTAGCGTATTATCTGTAGGAACAGTAGAAGACTGTAACTGAGACTCATGTTGGCTACATGTACTGTACATGGGAGCAGTACTAGTCTATATACACAACGTTGCACTTCCGGGATTGCTCCGGTGCCGCCGGAAATTCCACTTGATGTCCCTCATTTAAGCTGGATGTCCGTTACCTTGGGCTCCCTTTGTGTTGGCATTTTTAAACTTGATTTATGAGGACTATGGTTAACTGCTCCTCGGATCTGTGCAGGGTAAATCCAGACAGCTAGCTAGACTATCTGTCCAATCTGAGTTTTCCGTTGCACGACTAAAACAACCTTTGAACGTACACACGTTCCACCAAAACAAGTTCCCTCCCGCTGCTATTTTGCAGAGGAGCCGTTGCTCCGTCTGGCGCTTAGCACCGCCCAAGACGATTGTGATTGGTTTAAAGAAATGACGATAAACCAGAGCACGTTTTTCTCCCATCCAGGAAAGTTGTGTGTTGATGCACCAGACCTTCCTCCAGCACTGTGGAGGAAGGTCTGGCAATGTGAGGCTATAGCAGTACTAATGGGATCCTTCCAACCTGCAACTGGAAGGGGGTGGATTTTGCATTTGTTTTGTTTCTCTACATTTCTTCTTTCTGTTATGAACATCAAGATAAAAAAAATACACCTATATGACTGGTTATGTTTTGTTTTAGTACTCTCATTTCTACCAGGAAAATAGGAATCAAAGCCAAACTTATTTGGTGACTGTCATTCTGCATCATCATTGCTACATGGACCCACATGGGGAAATCAAATTCCACTGACCGACAGCGAGTCAGACGGTACTGGTTTTCCTCCTTGTTTGTAAAAAGCCAGTGTGAACATGAACTGGACCAGATAAAAGAAAAGAATGTATAATTTTTTTTTAACCTTGGCCCTGACCAAATGAACCAAACTACAGGTGTGTAAAGCACCTTAGACGTCAATAGTACACAAGACTTTAAACACAAGAATGTAAAAAGCTTGGGAGCTAACGTCCACATCCAAGCATGCTCCTTAGACTAGTTGTTCCCAACAGTGCTCCCAGCTTAAATGTGAGGCATCACTATGATCAAAAGGGGGATAAGAAAGAAAGACGTGTATCTCTGCAAGTTTTGCGGTCTTGTGAAATACTTTCAACTTTCTGGGGCCCATGGAAACATTGAAATAACAGTCTAGGAAACATATCTTTGGTTAACCTGCTTACCAATCATGTCCATACTCAGGACATGTCCATGTGATTAGGTGTCACGAGTAAACATCGCTTCAGTTGTATGGGCTCACAAGCCAAAACAAAGATGGGAACCAGTAGTCACAGTCATAGTGGACAAACAGCACACCGTCCATATGGTGAAGAACTTAAAAAATACTCCATTGCAAGTAAAAAAAACCTGTATTTACAATTTACCCAAGTAAAAGTACAATCACATAAGCAGCAGAATGTACACACGGTATCAAAAGCAATGTACAGCAATGTACTGTCCACGTGTTTTATTATTTACAATAATATTGTATTATAGTTTAATATTTGTAATTCATTGCTGTGTTAGTAGTATTCAGAGATCTGTGAAGAGGTAGAATCTATAGTAGGAGCAGAGGAAGTGTTTTTTTTTCTTCTTCATCCCATCTCCATCATCTGCTGGTGCTGATGAATTGCGTCTGAGGTTTCAAAGCTCCATTGTTATTCGTCATTTGGAGCAAAGGAGGAATGTCCTCTTCATTGTCTAATTGCTGAGATTCATTGTTGTTTCGAGGGTCCACTGTTATCTGCCATGTTGTGTACAACATCTACAAGTATCAAGAGGTCAGCATCTGTACAGGAAGCAGAGACTTCCCTCCAGTCTGACAGTCCAACCTGTCAGGACCTGCTGCTGGACATGTCACCTTGATGCGAGCAGATGTTGCTGTTTCTGGGACTAATAAGAGTAATAAGAGTGTCTCCACAGGATGGCCACAGCATGATCAAGAGGAAGTTTTTGCGCCATTAAGTACTGTTTTTGTCATGGCGGGAGAAGATGCTTTCAGTTTTTGATGTGATGTTTGCAGGAATTGATGCTGTTTTCAGCTCGCCACAAAGGAAACATCATTACCGCCGTGGTGAGCGCAGCGACCCTGGCAGGACTGCCTGCGGCAATCCTTTCCTTCTTACTGTATTCTGGAGGTTAAGAGAATACATGTTCACGTTCTTAATGATGAAAATGTGCCTGTACTTAGTGATCCAAAAACAAGAGGAACAACAGGTTCGACTTTATACATCACATTATACATTTTCTTTATGTTGTACTACACAGTGGTTCCTTTTCAATATTGAATTCAGAGCAGCCTGTATTATTCTTGTGGCTGATTAAACATTCATTGTAGTCACGGCTGTGTATTAAGAGCTTTATCTTGCAGCATTAAACAAAACTGTCGAAGCACCAATACTCATGAGACCTTAGAGAAGCTTTAAAACAGAAATGTCTGCATGTCCAAAGGGTGTTGGTACACTTGAGAAACATCTTAGGATTCATTTAAATGTATTTATGCTTTCTGATTCATCAACAATGCATCATTAAACCTTTTTATTTGGACTTTAATTTCAGATATTTTTACTCCAGCTGAGCTCTTCAGTCACCTTGAGTTGAATGGTATAGTTCATAAAGTTAGTTTGAGATGAAGCACACGACAAACAAAAGAAATAGTGATGTGGTGTGATTTATTATTTTTAGAGCTGTAAAACATGTACAATAGCAAAATAATGAGTCACAAATACAATAACATTCACAGTAATAAGTAATAAGCACATTTGCCACAACAATGATAATTATGGACATTGTTTTTCACGCATCAGCTGCAAAGACGGGACACGGGTAACGCTGGACGAGGCCGAGGGCAGCTGCGTAGGCTCGGCCAAAACACGGTGTTAAACAATAAGGAGGGGGTTTTCTCTGAGTTCTCGGTAAACGCTGAGAAGCGACCGGGTCATCTGCCCTGAGGACACGCCCACGCCGGACGCCCCCGAGATTCGACTTTGCTGGATCTGACGCAACAGGTGCTGACGTGAGAGGTGGAGGACAAAGAAGAAAGGTTTGAATAAAAAATAAAAAAATAAATAACACCAAGATACTTTAGATGTAAACAAAATCATAGACAATGCAGCCCTAATGGATAAAATTACCTCGGCCCGCTGCAGTACCTGTCTTAAACCTAAACTCTGGACCCCCTTTGTGGAAGCAGCCTTCTCAGGAGCCCTCTGCAACAGGGTCTGTGTGAAGGAACAGGGCAGACGATGAATCTGACGGAAATTCAAGAGAATGATGTAGGTCTCTTTCTCATACGATCCAAACTGTCAATGCCACAACTAACATGTTTGATTGTATCACTTGGTCTTTCCATCGTCGTGTAGTGTGCACTTGTGAAAACCTGAGACTGCAGCTGTTTTGAGTAACCAAATAAAAATCCTCAAAAAAAAAAATCTGATCTGTGTCAAGTATAATAAACATCTGCAAATGTCAGACAAAACTCACCCTACGTGTACGTTTCTCTGAAAATGCTGGAAAGATTAGCAGCGGGTGTGTTTGTACCTGTACCCGGCGCAGCACAGCATGATGCAGTCCACACACTGCTGCTATAGATGAGCTCTCAACCTGAACCTCCACCGCGGTCCGGGACTCCTCCTTCCCTGCGCTCTCTTCTTCTACGTTTACCTGGAGAACAAAACGGCAACAAGTATTTGTTTTACTGAAATTATACAAGCTAAAATCAACTTTTGTGGTTGTGAGTTTAAATCGTTCTTTACCTCTTTTGCGGTCAGTTTGACTGTGTGTCCGTTTGGCCCTCGAGCATGGACCACTGAGCTGCTGAGTGCAATCTTGTCTCCTTGGTGTCCCGTCGTCACTCCTCCAGGACCTTCAGACAACATCCATTCCAGCAGAGAAAGGCCCACATTTTGAGGGGGCCGCTTTGGCATGTGAGCGTCCAAATCGGAGCTTTTCAACGATAGTGTATTCCTCAGTAACTCTGACGACACCCGGATACTTGCTGAATACTCTTGCTCAGGCTTTGGAGCGCTCTCTCCTCCTCCCTCCCCTCTTCCACTGTGCCTGATCCGGCGGGATCTTAAAAAAGCTTGGATGGTATCTGTCGTGTCGCTGGATTGAGATGTGGCCTTTTTGTGGGTGGCTGTGGGACTGTCCACCTGCAGGACGTGCAACCAATCCACTGTCAGCGTGTTTAAGGGCAAACTGATGCAACTACTCCGCACACCGGGAAGGTTTGCGGCCTCCTCTCCCAGGAGACTTGTGAGTGAGAAGATGAGTGAGCAGCTCAAAGTCATGGGGAAGGATGCTTCGCCTGCGGCTGCTAGGGGCAACGACACTTCTAAAGTCTCCCCTGGATGGAGATTGTGGAACGGGAATGAAAAACTTGTAGAGGAGCTTTCCCCTCCAGCACTGGGAGGACAGGACAGAGGAAATACAGCGATGATCAGTGTCCAGCCGCGTTCCAAAATATAAGGACTTGGATTATCCAGGACGCACGTCAGGTTCAGGGAGTCTTTTTGAAGCAATCTGCTCCAACTGGTCACGCCATGACATCTGATTGGCTTCTCCTGGATGGGAAGATGCTCTTCACTACTTGCACTGGCTATCAGCAGGAAGCTGATGTTAAGCACCTGATTCAGGTGCCTCAGAATTTGTTTTTTGGATTTGATGGCAGTTTTCAGCACTGATGCTCTAAAGGAAAAGCAAGGAAAATCAAATGTATATCAACAGAAAGCTAACTATTAACTACAATAAATCGTCTACTGTGTTGGGTATACCTTTCACAGACGTCCCCGATAGCAGAGAGGAGGTCCCTGACGCTGCGTCCCACCGGAGCAGAAGGCTCCTTGGACAACCTTGCATCCTCTCTCCCCGCAGGTAAGGTAATCCTCTGGAGCTGCCCTCTGACAGACAGCCCCAGCAGCTGAACTTCACCTGGTAAAGGTAAAAACAAATAGTTTAGTCTTAAAGGTTGCAAGTTAAATGGAAAGGAGGGTCACTGCCTGCTGCAGACTTGATGCACACCGTGATGCAAAATTTAACAGCATAAAGAGATATTTTTTTCTGGCTTGTATATGAGTCAACTAACATGCAGAGACTTGGGATAGCAAATCAATCCCTGTCAATATTATATCACCCTTATATTCTCATTTATTTTCTGTCGAAGTCACACCGGCCTCTGTGAAGAGGATAGCATGAATTTATTTTTATTGCATTACGCGCTTGAACACACTTGACACCTTACTAAACCATACCATACCTATTGCCTAAATGCTGGGCCTGCTTACCTGCAGTGTTGCGTGTAGGCTCAGCCAAGGCGGCGACTCTACACACATTTAAACTGGTGGGGCTTTGGAAGGCCGCTTCTCTCTTCCTGGATGTCTCCTCATCCTTTTCTTGGCCTTCTCTCCGAGATAACCCCTCAGATAGATCCAGTACCAGCAGGTCTGACCCAGTGCTGTAGTAAAGACAGGTTTTATCCACACAGCCGCACATGACAGGCCCAGGTACACACCCCTCAATAAAACCAGTTCTGTTTCCCCCTCCCTCTGACCCTCCCCTGTCCGTTTTGATCAGCACCACTTTCCCTAGTTCACCCACTGCCACCAAACACTGTGCGTGTCCCGGACCCCTTTCCATGACAACAGATGCTCCAACAAATACGACTGGCTGCTCAAGGCTGTGCAGGACTCTGAGCCGCGATCCCGGGAGACGCAGAGGGAGAAAGCACAGGCAACCGTCTGGCAGGCCACAAAGGATGACTGGTGACTTGGCGAGGGCGGCGTCGATCCCAAACAGAAGTTTGAAGAGGGCCGGCTCGAGGCGGACGTGGCCATCAGTTAAAGTTGCCTCCGATGGAGATGGTGGCGTCGCATCATTAGAATGGACACAAATCAGCACAGGCCTCTTTCTCATTGCCCTCTTTCCCTCAGCGTCATTGTGTACAACTCCTGACACCAGTGGCAGACTGAATGAACTGAGCATTTCATAGTTTGAGGATTTGTACAGAGTCAACATCCAGGACGTGTCTGTCTGGGAAAGAGTCAGGAACACAGAGCCGACGAGGAGCACTGACGACACTCCTTCTTCTGCGACAACAAGACACTCGGAGGGGATTTTCAGCTCAGCGAGACTGGAGGAGGCATCAGCTGGGGAGCTGGGAGCTCTGCACAGGTGAAAGATCACATACAGTAAGAAGAGGCATTGACAGGACTGAATTTAGCAAGGTTTTTAGAACACAAGGGTCATTATTATTCATGATTATTTACATTATTTGTGAACTAGAGGACTAAACTTCACTATTACTCTGCAGTACAATTGAACCACCTATATAAAGGTTCATACCTGGATAGCTGAAATTGTAAACTGACACAATAAACTCCGCTCCTACAGGCTACATAGAGGAGCTGCTTGTCATGACTTCCAGCCAGGTCACTCACAGGATCAGGAAACTGGAAGACAGCCTGCAACAACGCAACATAACTCAGTCAAACATACAGAACATGTCGACACATAGTTATAGTAGTTAGGCTATCTAGCTTTGCGGTGTAAATGGGATGCCTGATCATCAGCGTTCATCGAGTTACTAACCGTGAGTTTTCTCTCCTGAGTACTGAAGACATAGACCTCGTCGCTGCCAGTGCAGAGGAAGACATCTGTCCCCAAACCAAACGTGACCCTCGGTGTGCATGATGTTCCTGACCAGCCAACTGCCCACGTCTCAACAGCACACCGTCCTTCCATGGCCACAACACCGAAGAAGAAAAAGAAACTGACTAGTCTGCATATGTAACGCTAGACACACTGTTCACACTGTAAACTAAGTGAGGGATAATAACAGTGATAATGTGTGGCAAAACTGAACGAGTCTTGAACCGGTTGTTGACAGAGAATGGGACGCCCTCACAAAGTTCCGCGCGTCGTGTTTTGGACCAATAACCATCAAGAACTACATTACCCACGAAAAATGAACGGAAGTCTGATGCCAAACGGTGGATGTGGGTTTGGGTTTAAACTTCTGTCTGAGTTCAGGGAAGACGACGAGAGAAATGTGTTCCATCTTCTTTCATAAACCTTTTTAAACATTATTGTAGCTGTTTGTTTTTTGTTCAAAGTTTTAGCACCAGTAAAAGTTGACGGTAAAATGTTGCGCGCAGCCGAACACCATGCAAAGCCGAGAACACTAGGTGGCGTACCTGTGCGTTTTTCATGGTGTTGATCCACGAAGAAGAAAATACGGGACGCTCGTGATCTTTATCCACCAATCAAAACAGTCGAAATGAACATTCGCCAAAATTTGAAAACACCCATTAGCTCGGTGGCTTTAAGGTGGTGGTGACACACTGGTTCAATCTACAGTCATTGACGTTTAGTTTAACGCTAAATACAATGGAACTATTCAAAGAAGAGGATATTAAAATGTATTTTTATGAGAAAAGACTGAAAACTTTCGAGGGGTGGCCCTTCGACGAAGACTGTTCGTGCACCCCGGAGAACGTGAGTGAACAAACGGTTGACTTGTGCTAAGGCTAAGCTAACACAATAACAATTTGATCTAACATTAGCTAGCTAGAGTAAGAAACTGGTATTGGTAACACAGGCCTGTCATATGTAAGATTAAAAGTTGTGTTGCTCATTTAACAAATGAAGGTCGCTCTAATTTGAAGTCAACTAACAAAGCAAGTGCTGTAGCTAGATATTGTTAATTGTTAATATTGTTATTAGCTGAGATTTTAAAAGAATAATGTTACCTGCATAACCTGGAGCTCAGACACAGGACTTGATTACAAGCACTGGCTGTAGTTCATATAGCTAGCCTAGGTAAGAAGGGCTGCAACTAATGTTTATTTTCACTGTGGACTGATTTCGGTATACGTGCAGTTTAGTGTCACAAATTCCCCATACAATGTCCTTAATTAATTATGAACCTGCTAAACCACCTGTGCTACCCTAACGCTAACCTGTCTCAAATAAGACCCTCATCATTTGGGACACTCAGTTCTTGGAACATAATTTGTGACACTAAACTGCACGTAAGCCCTACTTTCTTGGTTATGTTTTCAAGTAACACGTTATCCATTTAGTCCATAAATGTTCAGAAAATGGTGAACAATAGCAAAACACAATTTCCCAGGGCCTAATGTGACCTCTGCAAACAGTTTGTTTTTGTCAGTTCCTAAACTCAACGATACTCAATTTACAATGATATAGAACTGAAAAGAGCAGCAAATCATCGCTTGGAAAATGACTGAATCGTTTTCTCTTTTTTTTCTGTGGATCTACTGATCAGTTAATCTGCATATTGTTTTAGATTAGTTATTTTAGCATTAAATACAGCTATTTTTTATGTGGTTGTTCTGTTCATTTGTTTCCCCAGATGGCCAAAGCTGGCTTCATTCACACCCCCTCAGACAACTGCCCAGACATCGCCATGTGTTTCTTCTGCCTCAAAGAGCTGGAGGGCTGGGAGCCGCAGGACGACCCGGAGTAAGAGAACCACATTAGTAGGCTCGTGGGTCAGAAACGCAAATAAAAGGACAGGGGATTTATGCAGCTTAATTTCTTAATCAATTTATGTGAATCTCATTTTTCTAATTAGTCTTATCTCTAGAGAAATAGGTTGACTCTGTACAAACCAGATGTAATAACACTCAGCAGGGTAAAATGACAAATAGCTCAACAAGCAATAGCACAACATAATTACATGCACAAATAGCAAAGTAATCAAGTAGGTTGTAGAGTATCTATCTATCTATATATATATATATATATATATATATATATATATATATATATATATATATATATATATATCTCTATCTATCTATCAGTATATGCATATAAGGTAAAAATTGCACTTCCATAAAGGTAGAGGGCTTATAAGAGGTGGATTTAACAAAGGATGGTCATAGAGATACCTTAACCTTTTAGTTAAAATGTTTTTAATTATTTTTAATTATTATTATTATGGTTACACTGGACCCCTTGATTTCCCATAATGCAACACAATAGCATCTTCTTCTTTTTTTAGACCCTCTCTGCCTGGTAAACAGCCACATCTTTTAAACGCCACGTTAACACACTGCATTAAAAATGTGTAGTCTTCAAGACATCGTCATCAAGGTTATTTTTCTTAGACTTCAGAAATCTTCAGAAGACATTTGCTGCTTTTGCCAGCTGAGTGATACTCAACATAGGGGGCAGTGGTGGCCTAAAGGTTAGAGAAGTGAGCTTGTGACCGGGAGGTCACAAGCTCACTTCTTGCAGGATCAAAATCTGGGTGAGGAAAAGTGAAAGAGCAGCGCTTGTCCCTCCCTCATCACCACCACTGAGGTGCCCTTGAGCAAGGCCCTTAACCCCAACTGCTCCAGTGGAGCTGCTCAGTGGCCAGCAGGTCAGACTGTGGTTGTACTGGGCAGCTTCCAGGTATGAATGGGGAACTGTGTGAATGTGATCAGGGCGTTCCTGCAAAAGAGAGTCTTACTCTCAGTGAACCTCCCCTGAATAAATAAAGGTTAAAAAAAAAAAAAAACATGACTAAGAAACTGATCTTTAATGTGTAAAATATGTGGAGTACCTTTATAAACTTTGAAACTGGCCAAATATGTTGGTAAATTAGCAGAAAATGATTCACATAAAGGCATTTTGAGGCAGCTCTCTTGACCCAGGGACATTTTTCCCTTTTTGGCTGACTGGAATCAAAATCAAGATCCGATGATACAACTAATGGACAAATGAATTAAAAAATGATGTTAAAGTGACTATATGTAACTTTGAAATGTTTCTGGAACTGTGTAATTTTCCATCTGATGATCATAAATGACCTGTAACGGCAAACAAGACTTACAGTGAAAAGAGCGCTATTTTTATATCGTTTTTATTAATGCCTTTGCCCGGGTCCGATTTTTTTTTTCTTCTTGCGAAGTCACAAAATGATTTACGGCAGGTAGACCAGCGCTACAGTAACCCATTCTGGTAGGTCACAGATTTTGCCGTAACACTGGAAAAGCCTATGCAGCCAGGTGAAAGGTAGCCGTTTTCTTGATATTGCTATACTTTTGACCACATTTCCCACTTATGTTATAATTCTCAAGACTTTCCTCCTTGGTGTGTTACATCATTATTCAGTGTTTGTGACTGATGCAGCAGCACTTCAGGCATCAACCATCTGAGCTCTTTGTAACTGTGCATTTTTGCTTTATATTCATGGTCATTGAAATGGCAACATTTATTGTGAAATCACTGTTGAACTTCACAAGATGGTGTATTATTTAGTGTTCTATTGTTTTCTCCACAGTAAGCAGACTTGTAGTGGAAACGGATGATTAATTTCCGAGCAGAAACCTTAAATGTATTTTTGATCAAGAAGTGTTAGAGCGCTTCAGAAAATGACATGCCATGGGATTCCATCACAGCCATATGAAGCGTTACTGAAACATGCTGTACAGGTGTTTCCCACATCTATATTCGCTTTAAATGATGCCCATGGATGATGTAGAAGAAGTACAGTCCCTGGTACAATGTCCATTCCTTCCATATTCATGTCTGAAGTATTTGCTCCCCCCCTCATCATTGTCTTGTTTTGTTGCCAGAAAGGAGCACAAGTCTCATTCACCGTCCTGCCAATTCATCGCCCTGAAGAAGAAAGTAGAAGAGCTGACTGTGGAGGAATTCTTGAAACTACAGAAGGAGAGGCAAAAGTTCATCATCGTACGTTCTTCAGAGATCTCCATACATTTCCCATTACTGACTTACATGATGCATAATTGAATCAGTTGACTGTTAGATAAAACTATGTAACTGCCAACATACTTTTCCAATCTGTTCTTTTATCTTTTCTTTTTTTTTTTTATTCTTGCATGTCTTAAAAGTTATTTATTTAGTATTTTATTTTCCCATCCATATTCCCTGGCCAGGTGGGAAGTTGGCAACCTACAAGAAACAAGTTTTAAATCACTAATCACGATGTACAGCGCGACTAAGGTCTCCAAAATGTTAACTCATTTCCTGTGAGAACATTAATGTCTGATCCAGATTTCATTTCCTCCACTCGCAGAACAAATCCTGTAACGAGAGCATCACCAAGTTTGAAGAGGCAGCAAAACTGAGAAGAGCAGATATAATCAAGACAGCCATGGGCGAAGAGTGACACCATAATAGATGCAGATGAATGAAGTGGGCGGTGTGTGAAAGATTCATTGTTGCTGGCTGACTGACTGACTGGTTACTCTCACTGGACTTATTTCCTTGTTTCCTTCATGTCTTCTTTGTAACACTGTTTATATGTCCATCTTTACTGTTTTCACTTTATACATGTTTTTATTCATTAAACTTAGTCTGGTTACACGTGTTTATTAATTTGAGGGGGGTATTTGATGGGAAATGTACTAATGTGTAGCATCTAGGTGAGCCTGATGAAACCAGCAAAAGAAAAGCTGTACAACCCATACTAAAAGGTTTTGATTTGATGTCATCTTTACTGTGGATTATACCATCACTTTGGTGATGTATTCTTGGACTGATCTGTCCAGTGGTGCTGCAAATACGTATTCTGTCTCTTATTTTGTTAAAGCTCCCCATTTTCCTCCCATTATGTTCTCCCTGCATGCCTTGCATGCACGTGTGCGCCTCCCGAATAAACCCAAGTCCCTCCCAGACAGAAGCCGCTGCTGTTCAGTAAGGCTGCCCTCATCCTCGCGCAGCTCTGTGACTTGATTCATTCAGGCAGGGATAAGTTCATCTCCATCCTGTACATTTTAACTACGGTCTCGACAGGCAAACTTGGATCACCTCCAACACCGTAATATTGTCGGGATTCATTGCACATCTCGTAATGAGCGCGTCAACGTGAAAGACTCCCTCAACACCACAGAACCCGCGTTACGCGCGAGTCAAAGCCATCACCGTTATATGTGACTTTAACCGTCACCTGTGCAGGATGAAGGTAACCTTTGGCTCTCTGGTGATCACAGCCGGCATCTGCGGCATTCTGAGCTTCGCTTTTTTGGCGACTTCCCTCGGAACCGAATATTGGTACATCATAGAGATGAACCCTATGAATACAAGCGACTTTGACAACATGAGCTCCCACTCGGGACTGTGGAGCATCAACGAAGGTAGGCTACCTTTCCATACCTTTCCATAACTTTCTCTCATAATGATTGAGATTACGGCGCTGTGTTTAATAACGCTGTTAGTAATTGAGTGAAACTGCAGATATGTATATGACTTAGGTGTTTTTGATTGTGACATCCAGGTGGGAAGATGACCACAGACTCTATTGACTCCTTCACAGCTGACTCCTCCATGTACTCTGAGGCTGAGCTGCTCATGCTGAGTGAGTCTTTCCTCCATCTTTGATGAAACCCTGTGCTCATCACAACATACTCTGCTAATGAAGTATCGGCAATAACTCCACAGATGCTCTATAATCGATCTGTTTTTTGTTTTTGTGTGTGTGTGTGTGTGTGTGTGTGTGTGTTTGTGCACGCGCAGGCATGCACGGTGCAATAGTGGTGGTGCTTCCCTTCAGCCTGGTCCTGTTGCTGTTTGGTGGCATCTGTGGATTGGTCAGCTCCCTGGCTCGGAGCCCCGTTCTCCTCACCGGCACGGCCTCCTACTTCTTCATCAGCAGTAAGTTAAGGTTCCTTCACTTCACTTAGATCTCCTCTCAGTGTATCTATCTTTAGCTGCAGTGGGGCACTGAGCAGATATTCAAGACTGATCCTTTAAAACAAAAAAACACAATACCCAGCAGCACTCATGCACCAAGATGAATCAGTGCTACAGTTACTACTCACTTACTGTATTACTACTGGCAATACTTCAAAGAGCTTCAAAAGATAAGACTAGGGAGTTTCCAGCTGTGCAGTATGGACAATGCTCTCTCACAACTACTGGGCCTGTGTTTTCTGACATGCAGAAGACAATGCTGCTTTTTATCACATTTAAGATTTAATCGTGGTTGAAACATTGAAGTAACACGTTCTTGCCACTAAGTTGTAGGTAAGATGGTGTTAATAGTAAGTGCAAGAGAGAGGTATACATCAACGCAATTCTGCTTTGGATCATTTACCACAGTGTTTAAAAAAAATTAGGAGGTGGCTTAAAGGAGTCAATTGTCGTGATAGGCGTCGTTGAAGATCATTTCACTTAATGGCTGTGTGCGGTGAGGAACAGGATAGCTCTCACACTTTTTCCCCACATTGTAAACAGCATTGTAATTTCATACATTTAGTGTTGCAGTGGTACTTGTGGATTGAAATGTACTCCTATAAAAACATGCAATACAGTTAATTATAATACAATTCAAGTCAATTTGTTAGTATTTTTTTTCTTTATTTGATGTTCTGATTGAAACACAGAAGCAGAATGATCAAAAAGCAAAGAACAGCTACTTTTTATTGGTTTAGATCAGAAAATGGTCACAATCAATGTGGCGGTGATTTACAGTTGCACAACATTTAATGATGATATCACAGAAGAAAGGGGGAAACACTAGAAAAGAAAGCTGTGGAGGGTTTGGTGGAATATATATATATATGTGTGTGTGTGTGTGTGTATGTATATATATATATATATATATATATATATATATATATATATATATATATATATTTATACAGTATCTCACAAAAGTGAGTACACCCTTCACATGTTAGTAAATATTTCATTATATCTTTTAATGGCACAACACTGAAGAAATTACACTTTGCTACAATGTAAAGTATTAAGTGTACAGCTTGTATAACAGTGTAAATGTGCTGTCCCCTCAAAATAACTCAACACACAGCCATTAACGTCTAAACCGCTGGCAACAAAAGGGAGTACACCCCTATGTTAAATTTCCATAGAGGCAGGCAGATTTTTATTTTTAAAGGCCAGTTATTTCATGGATCCAGGATACTATGCAGCCTAATGAAGTTCCCTTGGCCTTTGGAATTAAAATAGCCCCACATCATCACATACCCTTCACCATACCTAGAGATTGGCATTTGGGGGTAAAATGTACTAATGTACTAAAATGTGAGGGGTGTACTCTCTTTTGTGTATATATATATATATATATATATATATATATATATATATATATATATATATATATATATATATTAGGGCTGTCAAATGATTACAATTTTTAATCAAATTAATCAGAATTTTCAGTGGATTAATCATGATTAATCACTATTTGCAATTTCACCTGAATCCTAACCATTTTTTTCTGAAATGCATACCAAAATATACTAGTGCTGTCAAGCAATTAAAATATTTAATCGCATTAATGTCATAGTTAACTCGCTATTAATCGCAATTAATCGCACATTTTTATCTATTCTAAATGTCCCTTGATTTCTTTTTGTCCCATTATATTTTCTCATTTTAATTCTCTTATCAGCATGGAAAAGTAGATTGGCTTGCTTTGTGACTGTTTTTTTTTATTGAAAACAACATTGTCATATACGTTATGTTCAATTTCACACTAACATTCACACTTGGATCTAATAATCTGTCACATAATGTAACGCTGTTACCTCGATGTTCCATTGCAAGTAGTACTGCAGATAGTCCTGCAGATAGTACTACAGGTAGTACTGCCTCATTTGTTTCTCTCACTGACTGTAGAGTCACTACTCGCTCGCTCTGAAGATAATCGCCGTCACGAGCCTACAAGCTACGCGGCTAGCAAGCTAAAACCGGCCGAGGTTTGTGTCTGTTTTGTTTGCGGTCTGCGAAATTACAAGACCCGCCCTTCAATCACTACTATTGGCCAGGCGTCGAAGGTAACGTAACTCCATTTGTTCAGGTCCTATCCCCTGACCAATCCACTATCCTCACCACTCGCGGTGAAATGCCTAAACCAAACCAATCAGCTGCTTCGTAGGGCGGGACATGGTGTGGCCATAGACAGTTAAAGAAGTGGACTAACAGATCCGAACAGATCCCGTTGCTCTCTCTATGCGTTACTCGTGCGTTAAAAAAATTATCGGCATTAAAATGGGTTTGCGTTAACGCCGTTAATAACGCGTTAAACTGACAGCCCTAATATATATATATATATATATATATATATATATATATATATATATATATATATATATATATATATGGTTGGGGTGTGGCAGCAAGGCAAGGCCATGTGTTTAATTTGTGCAGGCGGGAGCATTTCATGTGCAGGACTGAAATTGGCTTCACTTATAGTTATTGACCTCATGTGGCCACAGGCACTGGCGTTTATTATCACCCAACACTGATTGGCTGTTTGATTTGAGCTCTTGTTGCATCAGAAGGCTTCATCCTGTACTCTGTCAGATGGGTTATGAGAGCTTTAATTGATCTTTGGGGAGGTAAATATGCTTCGGAAACGATTGCTTCTCTCTAATGTTCTGTATTTCATTTCATATTGTTTGTGTTGGAAAGTTGAGGATAGCACTTGTTAAGACCTCCTGAAACCTGCACATGCTGGGCCGTTAACTTGGTGGTTCATGTAGGATATATAGAATCTATGCACTGCAACTAAACAGACAAGAAATTTACTTCATGTCTTTTAGAAGTTGTTTATCAAACAAAAAGGCTAGTTGGCAATGTGTTTAAAATCCTTATCACTATGTTTTTCTCTGTTGGTGCATATGGCAAAATTACACATTAAATCCAACAAGTCCTCCACCCATGATACTACTACATAGGTTTTTTGTTCCGACCCTCTAATACGACCCACAGCGTTTCATAAATTAGCACCCCCACCTAAAAAATAGGTCGCAAGCTACTTGTACAAACAAGGGAGGACAATCTTATTAAATGATTAAAGAAAATGATGTTCAGTGGAGTAAACTGTTCAACTGTGTGTCACATCAGTCAACAAATAATTGTGTACTTTTTCACTTATCTGTTTGGAATCACTACTATTTTTGCAATAGATGTTTTTAGAACAATGATATATGATCATAATTGTAAAAATACAGTTCCTTTCACTCTCATAAAAGGTATATATATATATATATATATATATATATATATATATATATATATATAAGGATATGAAGGTTGACTATCCCTAATAATAGTATATACAGCATTTCTCAAATAAATGCTCTTTATTGATTTTTTTGTTTTCTCCACTATCCTCTCATTTGAAAGCCCCAGAACACAAACACTGAAATGTGTTTAGATTAGGAGGAAGGTCTATCTTTTTACAATTACTGCTGCACATGTGGGAAACATAATTATCTTTAAAGCTACAGGATACGTCGTTGTATCTTTCTTTGTTCAAATGGATAAGTTTCCGTCTCAGCACTCAGCATGATGACCTGCTTACCTTAAAAAGGCTTTCGTGCTGCAGCTGGGGGAAAGCAGCATCCATTAAGACACCACAAATGTAAAAGGGCTGATTCTAAATATTGCCAAAAACTGCCATGTAGCACCATAACCTGGTTATCAGATCTAAAATGAGGTCGTAGCCAGAATAAAACTAATTTAGTTAATAGAGCTGGATCAGTCTTTCATAATAAACTTGATATTTAGTTACACACCAGCGTCTTGTTTCTTTTGGTGTGTGTTTCGAGTCTGTGCCACAAAGGTAACAGAATATTATAGATATTGGATTAAAAGCGGAGTCTTTTAAAAAGTAAAAGAGAACTAGAGCTGGTAGTTACAGACAGATGGTACTTGTTTTAGGCAGAAAATAAATAGGATGTTTGTATCGCAACTAAAACTACACACAACTGCTTGTGTTAAGAGGTCGTATAGATTTATCAACAAGAATAGCAACAGAAACAAAGTCTTTCCTTTACCTACTGCTTACTGTAAGCACACCCCACTTGATAAATATTTAACTATCAAACTAATTATATAAATGTGGGTTATTGGGAGAGTTAGATTACCGTTAACCGTGTTTACACTATTATGTTAATCTGGGTATTTACTGTAATTAAGTTATTGGTGGTGCCTGAGCATCTGGTAGGGCTCTTCTGTCTGGATCTCTTAGGTGCTCTCTCGCTAACGCCTTATGACCTCCATAAAGAGGACCTTGTGATGGACAAACACTTACTTAAAAAGACACTTTATGTTCTCCCTTTAATAAGCAGCACATGGTAATGTGTGGAATGGAATAAAGGCTTCAATTAGATTGGAGTTGTGAACTTGTAGACTGCCCGACTTTTAAAATGTCCCAGCCTCTGAGCCAGGCGTTTCTTTGTTTATGGTCTCTTTGTTGTCCCCCGAGTTTGGTTTCCCAAAATTGTTATTCAGGCTTCTTCCGCTCTTGAAATTCTATTATTTAATTACATTCCGTGGCAAGTATTTGCTAATTAAATACTCAAAGTGCTCATATTATGCTCATTTTCCGGTTCATAATTGTATTTAGAGGTTGTACCAGAATAGGTTTATGCGGTTTAATTTTCAGAAAACACCATATATTTATTGTACTGCACATTGCTGCAGCTCCTCTTTTCACCCTGTGTGTTGAGCTCTTTGTTTTAGCTACAGGGTGAGGCATCTCACTTCTGTTCCATCTTTGTTGAGAGTCGCACATGTGCAGTAAATACTGCTAGCTAGTCAGAAGCAGAGTATGAGGGAGTGCCACGCTAGGAGCTAGGCGAGCATTATAACGTGTGACGCACGTTCGTCATGGAAGTAAAGGCAGGACTACAACAGAGCTGTTTGGAGCGGTTTGTGAACAGTGTTTTCTCTGGAAGATTGTATGTCCCTTTAGGTGGACTTTGGGCTTTTTTCACTTTGTAAACCTAGAACGTGCACAAAAAGATATATAACACAATAAAGGAAAGGGGAAAAGCCAAAAAGCATATGAGCACTTTAAATATCTGAGCATTTTCAGAGTTTATCCTCAGTCAGCATGTATTGTGTTAATAAACCCTCTTATACAACCAGGAAATGCGTGTTAACACCACAAGTGAGAGGGTGAGAGTGTGATCATGCCTTGATAAGCTGCTGTGACTAATTAAAGGAAAACAAGGGGGGGGAAAAACAGACTAATGCTGCTTTTCCACTGCATGGCACGGCTCGACGCAACTCTACTTGACTAACTTTATTGGTTTTTCCATTAGAAAACCACCTCAGTCGAGGTTTCATGCAAGCTGGGCCTATATTAGAAGGTGGAGTATCACTGCAGAGTCAGACTGCTTATTGGTTAATCGTCATTAGTGCAACTCGAAACATCCTGCATAACCCCCCCATTTTAAAATAGCCAAGTTATATTGTCAACATTCACCACAATTTTTTATTCACTCAGAAAAGTCAGATTATCACCAGAGTCATTAGGATTCAGAATGTCTGTTAAAAATGTCATGGCAATCCATCCAAAAGTAGTTGAGATATTTCAGTTTGTGGTGTTTTTACTCCAAAACTGGTTTTAAAAGATGTATCAATAATCAAAATTGTTGCTGTTATCCAGCAATAACACCTTTCAGCTATAGTAATAGTAGTCCTCTCTACGTGTTCAATATGTGAGGCCATTTCCGGTCCGTCGCTCTGTTTGTGTTTCTCTGCATACAAATGAGACATCAGATTCAGCTTCCTCCTAGTTCTCTGAGCCCATAGCACCTTGGGGTGTAATTGTGATAAAATGATTATTAGTCCCGCCCTGGGTAGCCCTCTGCGCTCCACTTGCATCCCCTTAAAACCAGTAGCAAGCTGACAAAATTAAAAGGGTTTCCAATAGCAACACTATGAAACTTGATGGGACTGTGTGGGTTTTGTGTGTGTCTCAGTCTAGTCTCTGATGACTGGGATGTTGTGTAAGCAGACAACATGTACGTCACTACATTTCCTGTCTCTCTCAATATGAGATTTTGGGTGGCTAATGGCATGATGTTATTGCTGGTTTTATTGATGGGCTCTCAGCACGGAACTCTGAGACTCTGGCTGACGAATTTCCACTTTATAATTGCTATAAAAGAACAATGCCGGCATGTGTATTGCCTAAAAGTGTTTGTGCCTAAAAACATATATATAATATTTCTTTAAAAAAATGTGAATGAATGTATGTGTAATGCATCTCTCCAGGTCTGCTGACGCTGTGTGGTGTGAGCCTCTACATCATCTACTCGGACAAGGCCCTGGCTGAGACGAAGAGGCAGGTGGGGCCGGAGGGTCTGGCCTATATTCACACCTCCTTCGGCTGGTCTCTGGGTCTGGCCTGGCTCTCCTACGGCCTGGAGCTCCTCACCGGCGTGCTGCTCCTCGTGGCTGCGAGAATGGTCAAGCTTCAGCAAAGCAGTCCCACCATGGCTTGACGCAAGCCTCTACACTGGATCCAACACATTCAGAACGGCTGACAATTGAACTGTACTGAACTGCATGTGTTGCTGGCATGTGGTTCTGCCTTAGAACAAGGTAACAAACAGTAGCTGGGCACTATTCTCTCACACTGTTAAGGCTCTCACACAATACAAATGTTGAGCTACAGATGTTATGGACTGTTAAAATAGTGTTTTATAAGTTTAATGTCCCTAAATCTGCTTCGGGTTGTCAGTCTGGTGGTTTTACAGTAAACAAAGTGAAGTGGTCTATTTGTGTAATTGCGCCCTCTTGTGGTCAGAATTGAAGTGGCTCCTTATATCCACTGTCAGTACACCTGACCATGTTATTGTCTACTTTAGATATTAAATCTGTCCCAAACTAAACTGAGGAGCTCACAATTTCAAATCATATACGATACGTTTGTATTCTCACAACATGTTATATTGTCTATATTTTTAATCATGCCAATTAATTTGATATAAGCTGTATTCGTGTGAATCTTTGAAACCTAAAAGTGTTGTATGTGATGACATGCTAGTTAGTTTTTCTACTGAAAATGTGTTCCAGGTGACTGCAGCGAAATGTTACACTACTGCAGCAACTTATTGTCTGTATTTTGAGCCCATTGATCTTACCATTGATTTCTCAGAGTACTAAGTGTTCCCATGTTCCTTCAGTACTATGGGTATGATACACGGCAGCCTGTGTATCAGTGTTTTTTTTCTTTGTAACCAGTTACTGGAACATTTTTTTTTTAACATGAATTTGATCAGATGTTTCAATTTCATCCGTCTCAAATGTCTTTTCTTCTGCAAGTATGTCATTGTTGGTTTCTTAAATTTGGCATTGTATCGCAGTGGAGAGAGAGAGAGGGGGGGGGAGCTACATCTCTGTCTACTCCTATGTTTGCTGCCCTGAAAACTGCAACATCAAAAAAGGAAGAAATAGATAATAATAATAAGACAAAATTATTTTCAAGGCTTATAATAGCAGGTTAAAGGCAGTAGTGGGCAGAGTGGGATGACTGGATTCCTGCGGCTGTCACCCATAGCTGACTGGATCTTTTCAGAAAAACAAACTCACCTTACCAAATACTTTTAAGACGTTCCTATGGCAACCTAAACATTCTGTGCATCCACACAAAGGATAGGAAGTGGGTGTGAGATTCTACTTTAAACAAAGCTGTGCTTTAAGGCAGAAGGCATCTGCAGAAAACTTAAGACTAATTTTGGCCATCAGATAAAAGTCACTTATCTCAAAAATCTAAACATTTTACAAAACAGCAGCTATATGTTGGCTTTCCAAAATACTGTCACTTTGAATGAAGTGAGCCCTTGACCTTCGTAACTGCTGCTATCTTGTCTGTATCTGGCCTTCTCCCACTGTAAACTGTTTCAGATTGTAAACAATTCAGATATATGGTCTTCTAAAAGAAATTGATGAGACAATCGGTCTTCCAATAAGTCATTTTTTAATAGGATGAAATCTTCCATGCTCATTCAAGAACATCACAGTGCTTCTAGAAAATGACACTGACTATTTATCCAGAAATGAAATGGACATTGTCTCAATTATATGAAACAAACTATTCATAGATTCAGTCATTGCATGATACAGTGTTTAAACAACAGGAAATGCTCAAAAAAGGTAAATAATACATTCACTACATCACTAAAAACAACAAAGCTGATCCATACTGTTGCAGGTTTATCTCAACAGCATCATAGAGACCAGCTCATCTGCCTGGATACAACTTCACATTACTCACCCCCATAGTGATCATTTTGGACAGATGTTGCCTGAAAGATGTTGCATTCCAGTTCTAGCATTTTTATGCTAAATCAATGGCTAAATCATTTCATGTATCCAGAATTCTAGAATTAATCCCAAGACACTACAACTCAACAATATAGTTATTTATTTAAGGTTAACAGCTCTTTAAGGCAAAGTGATCCACCACACATACTGTGTTATCGGCAGGGGAATTCTGGGATACATTAGGCATTTTAATCAAAAATACTTTTACAAAAAAAAAAACAACTAACCAAATAAATAAAATGTGCCAATAAGTGAAACGTTGTTGTATATATTTTACAGATTGTTCCATGTAGCTGTGGTCAGGGAAGGGCCTCCTCCATGGTTGATGGAATGATGATGACGACGGATAATACAGTTCAGATGTTTGAATCCATTTTCACCACTTCACATTCATCGTTCAGAATGACAATTATGGAGGCCATTTCAGAACTCTGTGCCTGCCCAGCAGTCTCAGATGGAATGCGGCGATTTAGTCTCTCATGATAATTCATCCAAAACACACAGGTGCTTCACAGATTTGATTTACCTCACTCTACTTTCAACACTGCCAGGAAAGAGTCAATACAATATATATATATATATATATATATATATATATGCCTCCAAAAGTGGTGTTTCTCTATACAAAAGTCAGCCGGGCAGGCATACCTTCCCAGCAAACAGCAGTCCCACGATGGTGAAGAATATGGACAGAACGAAGAGTACGTAGGAGGAGCCCACCACTGTGTTGTTGGGGAGCTTGTATGGCTGTCCTCCAACCTCGTTGATGTAGAAGCCCATGGGGAAGATGAGAGCAGCCATGCAGAACAGGACCACTGTGACAGAGGGGAAACGGATACAGAAGGAAGATAAAAAACAGATAGCTACGTAGCTAAGTAATAGATACACAGCTTGAATAGTTTGCCTAAGGAATGAATAAATAGTTAGAACAGTTGAAATAGCTAAAAGTAATGGATAAATGGTTGAAATAAATAGCTGTGTCAGTTACAGGGTACTGGAGTTCATCACACATGATCTGACGGAAAAACCTCTGCTCTAGACAGCCGACTTGGTTCATCATTAAATATGAGCTTTTTCATTTCAAACCCCTTATTTACCACCTTTTAAGGCAGCTTTGAGGGTTTTAAAATGTCCGTTAAAAAACTGTCCTTGGAACTAAAAACTGCCCTCCGTAATGATGGTCTACTCGTGAGAACGTGCTTTATATATTTCTATATTGAGAGCCACATGAAGCACAGCTCCTGCTCTGGTCCTCTCTAATAGATAAACTTGGTCTCTATCCTGTAAAAATAGAAACCGGCCCATCAATTAGAGCTCCTCTGCAGTCACTTTGTCAAGGTGTTCATAATTACCGGACTAAAAGCTTTCCTGAAATGAATCGCAGAATTCTGATGTTCGAGGTAAGCTCCATTTATTTCACAGCAGATTCTAAAAGGAGCATCTCTTACTCCCACAGGCATTTTATAAACTTTAATGGGCAGTTTTGCCTCTTCCTGCAGTTAATGTCTGACCATAATGTGGTACACTTTACAGCTTAAAGCTTTTAGCATATTAAATCAACTTTGATATTCTTAATATTGTTATCTAACAGCTGCAAACGACACAGAACAAGTGTGCTGTGAAGATAGCTGATGCTTTAAAAGGGAAAAAAAGACGCAAAAGATATAATTCCAGTCTTGTAATGTAGAACATTTGATGTTTAAGAGACTGCTTGTGTTTTGCTCTGAACTTTTAAGATTGTCACTTCCTGTTGGCTGACAATTGTCCTCGATCCTGGAATGCCATTTGATAAAAGAGAGAAAATTCGCTCTACGTGTACAGTATATATGGATTAGACATTGCATGGACATGGAGGTGCATTAATATACAAATGTTGACGTGTGAAATGTGACACTACTGATTCAAAGAGAGCTGCTAACGATGGAAGAGGAAGACAGCGAACACCTACTCCCTGTGAAGGCGATCCATCGGGCGTATCGGGCGGCCTCGCGGCGCCAGCGTGACATCACCAGCAGACCACAGGTGACGGTGAGGGAGATGATGCCCAGGATGATGAAGAAGAGCGTGGTGACCCACTCTGGGGGAAGCTGCGGGGGCATGCAGGTCCGGTCTCGGCCGTGGATGGTCTGGCACTGGCGGACCAGACCCACAGTCAGAGAGCCTGAATGGAGACAGAGAGGGAGGACAGACGCAGCAGTTTACAAAAAAACTCTTTTCTGTTGGATCCAGCAATGAAGTGACAAAATCAGGGAGTCAACTGTCTAAAAGCACAGGTAAGAGACAGAGTGTGTCTATTAAAAAAAAAACCAAAGAACTCCATTATTAAACTGTACAGAAAACAAACAACATAATCTGCTCTTCTTAAGCCAGTCTATTATTTCCCAAAGGACACACACCAGCTTCTGATAACAGGTTAAGTTTCACAAATGTTTTACCCATAACCTTATATTAAAGCCCCTGACAACCTATTTTCTTTCTATCAGCTTCTTACTATGTGATGGGGTACATGAACACCACACTTTCTGCCACACAGTTTTGGTTATTTCACTTGTTAGATTTGATGTATTTTTGTGTCTGTGCCCTTGAAACCGGTTTGAAGTGGGTGGAAAAATGTAATGTGTGATTTAGCAACATCTGAATCAATATCAGATGACAATTGTGGGGTGGTTTACTTCTGTTACCAGGCCAACGTATATCAAATGTCATCGGGGATCAGGAGTGACATCCCAGCATGCATAGATGCAACTGTAGCAATTGATTGAAGCTGAAAATGTCAGATCAAGTAGTATCCAACGCTGATATTAAAAGATAAAACATTAGCCTGGCTCCACAGAAAATAACACATCAGTCCAGGTGGCATTTCAGCCAGTGCAAAATTGCAGAAAGCGACATAATAATAACAACAATGCTCCAGTCTACTGAACATTATATCCATTACATTACAGCATATCGGTAGCTGGCAGCCTGTTTGAGAAGTGTGCATGCTTCATATAACAAAGTCAGCCTAATGCACAACAACATGACATAATTTTGTTCATATTGTTGACTCTGGCTGTAAGACATGATGACCTCCCAGGAGGCCCTCTGATTCCCCACAGTGACCGAAAAACATGTTGGTATGGAAACATTCTTATGGGCGGTGTGCCACCGGCAGCAGTGACCCCCAGTGACTCGTCAATGACGTCAAACCAAACAGGCTCAGGGTTCTGGCATAAGCCCCCAAAGCATCGCAGAGAGAGAGAGAGAGAGAGAGTAAGATATGAAGAGATCAATGACTACATCAGATCCGACGGCCTGTATCTCACAAAGCCTGCTGGGTGCTGTGATGTCAGGCAGGAGGGCATCTGCAAATAAACACACACACACACTGCATCTGCTCAACTCTGCATCCAGTCCGACTACATAGAAGACACAACATACAGCACATAAATACAAAAATTAAATCCTCCCACACCTTCATTTATTCTTTTGTCTCCCTCCCTCATTTTTCCATTCTTAATATCCTCAGCGAGCAGTTAGTGCCTGCCAAGCAGACACAGAAGAAAGAGGAGCTTTACACATTTTTTTGGATTTATTCAGGGTAATTTAAACCCAGCAATTGCAAAATTAACATAATTGTCACAATGGCCAGAATTACTAGTAACCAATATCACAAAAGAGTGCAGGAAAACCACAGGGAAGCACTGAAACATCTTGTAATCATTTAATTAGGAGAAAAATGACATGAAATAAGCTTCTTTAGAATAAACACTGGGTGTTTAAAGCCATTAAGACCCCTCAATTTACATTTAACTGTTTAGTATTTTAAACTATATGTGTAAAAGATATGCAAGCAACATTTTGGAGCCTAGAAAAATACAAAAACTCCCATATCCAACAAGCCTTTAAATATTTATCATCGGCTTGAAATGACTTCAGTTCCGGATGATGGATACAGTTGTGGATGATGACACCAGGACCAGGCTGAAGGGAACCTCAGGCCTGAACCACATCCTCCTGCAGGCTGACCTGTCCCCCCCCATATACAGAGGATATCCTGTTTCCTCTCTCAACACATCATTTCATACCCCTGGGTGGGGGACAATGTAAATAGTGCATTCATTTCCCTGCATACTGAACGTCATACAACAACAAAAAAACAAGTCCAGCAGAAATGTGTTTTTTCTTCATGCCTATTATGGAAAGTGGGTTTTGTTTTAATGAAAATATGACTAAGAGAGCGATAAGAAATACACTTAAAAAAATGTGCAATATATTATAGTCTATATTTACTTCATTAAATCCCAAAATGACCACAATATGGTCACCAGATGCTATGATCACAATATGGTCGTCAGATGCAAACATGCTAAATTGAAATACCATCTTTTGGTAAAGCCAGTTGTTTTCTCCTTTGACATTTCTGTTTGTTTTGACAGCCTGGCCGGGTTGCCAGATATATCTGTAAAAAAAAAAAACGCAAGCCCAGTGCGCTACAGCTGTAGTACAGCCATGGAAGCAGTAGTGTCGCATTGCCAGCCAGACCTTCCTCCACATGGAAGCAGCAAACACACGAACGAACGGAATCAACGGAGATAGATTCTACTCGACCTAAAAAAAATTTAAAAAAAAAAAAAAACGTGCCATGTTTCCAAACAGTTCCATGACCAGAGACGTAATAAAATCCGGGTAAATATTGGAGATGTATTCGAAAGATGAAGACAGCTTAGAGATGTTAGCATAGCCTAGCCTACTCCTGAACAGGTAAGCAGCTAAGCTTCAGGCTAATTTACCACGGCTACAAGCTAGGGACAGGCATGCCATTTTCAGTCATTTCAACATCTGTGTACTCACATTGAATTATATAGAGTACTCGAGTTAGTTACTCGCAAAAACAATGATACACAGCCAGTGAAGTGATACCGACTGGTCCCGCGTGGCTAACGCAACCATGCTAACACGCGACAACTGCGTTACCGAAGAAGCAGGCAGCCACCGTGACAGACCATGACAGAGATCGCAAGTTTGACTTCCTCAAAATGGAAATGGCAATTTAACTTTGGCAAAACAGCCATGTAAGTTAGCCTGTTAAAACGGCGAGTAATTTTAAGCAAAGTGCAATGAAAAGAGGTTTTTAAGCGGTAGGATACCCATAGATATAGAACATATTGTAATCCTCCTACCTCATCCAATTACTACTTGTCTTTTCATTCTGTTTAACATTGTTTATTTGTTATTACATTTCAAAATATTGTTAAAATATATTGTTAACTATCTTTAATTAAGAGTTCAACTAAAAAATATCCGTTTTGACGAATGTACAATTTCAAGATTTCACACAAACTTTAAAAAAAAAAAATACTTGTAAAGCAAAGACTATCTAATACATATGATTTCTCAAATGAGAAACAATTGTTTGATTAAATCTATATCTTGTTTAGATTAAAAATAGAATTTAAATTGACTTTTTATAAAAAAAAAAATATATATATACTTAATATACTTTGTGCCAAGTTTAATAAAATATTGTTTGAGGAAAGTTATTTATTTTTCATTGGCTCAAGTTTGAAAATATAGATGTGAACCATTACCCTAAACATTTTTAACTGGATAAATGAAACCATTTTTCAGTGTGTGTCTGTCGGGTAGAGAGGACGGAGTTAACGGTGGTTTTAGTGGTTGTTGGCGTAATTTTAAGCCCAAAAAGTGGGTCTATATAGAACCAATTACTGGCTCTGGATGATTATCGGGACGTTTTTTTGGCAGTTTGCAGATGATCTGTATCTGCGTTTTATTTGCCTGATAACCGATAAAGTAAATTCATTAAAAAGTGTGCTACTTTGGCTCCGCTACAGCTCTGTGTCTGTCCCTCCGCTTCGGTTTCACTCACCACTGAGTCTGACTTGATGTCCCACAACGCCATCTATATTTTAAGGTGTATTATGTTGAAAGTTTCTAATTTATTAAATAATTGCTTAAAGCATTTAAACAACATTTTGTGTTGGAGTTTTAACATTCCAAATATTTGTACTTTAATTTTGACTTAAAGATTTTCATGTTCACTGTGTGATCGTGCATATCGGATCCAAATATCGATTATCGGTTTCATGAAGTACTAATAATCAGTATCGTCTGAGAAGAAAATATGATTTTTTTTTACTTCTATGTATATACACTACGCACTCAAAATAAAATGGCCGAGGAACTTTAACTCTAGGTGGAAAGCATTGCTCTCCCAGGAGGCCTAATTAAAAATCCCACATCTTCATTCTCAAAACAACACTTCCTGCCTTCAGGTCATTACTATTCGGATAATTAAACAGGAGCAAAAAGCTTTTAGTATAGTAAGTAGAGTCATTTCACACCACTGTTTACATATTAACTTCCTGTGAGCTGTACATTCACCGCTTCTAAACACAGGCAGAACATAACCTATCTCCACAGCGCCGTACAATGCAGACTATCTCGGAGCTGACCGGGCAAGGACAGCTGTTTTCATCAGACTCACCCTGGGCCTGCTTCATTAGGCCCGAGTGTACTGCTAACTTATAACACTAATAACATTACCGTCGGCAAAATACCCTAGCCAATCAAATCCGTACTTCGTGAACTGTCAGGCCTCTAAGCCTGTATGGAAATGAACACGAAGTTAACAATAATAATGACGAGACAGGACTGCCGTCATGACTGTGACTGTGTGCAATATCTCTGACGAAAAAGACAACACTAAAATGTAGATGAACAAGAACGCTCTTTATTTGCATTGCCTTCCACTTTTTCTTTCCGCCCCCTCTCCACACACACACACACACACACACACACACACACACACACAGAGAGAGAGAGAGAGAGAGAGTCGGGCTGAATGTCGTCTCTGTACTCGGTCCGTTTCTGGTGGTTGATTAACGCAGATGTTCTGATTAGCTTTCATAACGGGCCAGATGGGCAGTGACTCCATGAGGCAACTGTCAGGTTTTATTCCACATTTTAATTGTGACATTTTGCGATTAAATTCCGAATCTGCCACATTCTCTGTCAGGTAAATGTAGTAGTACAATGTCTTCCTCTGATGTGGAAGTACACTGTAAGTCAGTAGTAGACTGTACAGTGGAGTTGCATAGTTAGTGGTTTGGGGTCCTGTAAGTAATTTTGGGGTACAGTGGGTCTGGAGAAAGCTACACGCAGCAATACCACAGGCATATTTTTGAACAGGCACTGGACTAGTTAGTTATGGTTTGGAACTCCATATCAAAGTCTATTTTCAGGGCCAGTACTACTGCCTATGTGACAAAAATAAATAAGTATTTTGTGGCTTAGTGGGAGCTGCCTAAAATCTGATAATCTGTCTCAAATGATGTCACTTAAGTCAGCGACGGTTGCAGCTGAAGGCTACAAGTTTGAAAACGAAAAGAAATCACCAGACCAGCTTGTCCGCTCTGCTTGAGGCTAGTGGCTAATAGCATTAACACACTTGAATCTCCAACAGAATTGTCGGTAGTCAAGTTGCATTGTGGATGACGTATAGGCACAAGGAAGTGGAACGTGTGGCATAAAAATAGACAATATTTCTGGTTTTGTTGCATCAATTTAGATTTTTTTTTTTTATACTTACTGTAAGCCATACAGCAAGAAGCTTGATTGAGAAAATGAGTTTTTAGGGCCTTTAAAGTGCACTGCACTGTAATGACAGCATATAATATTATTTGCATACATTTATTATTATATACAGTATGAGTGGCTCCTGGAGAGAAAGCCCTGATGTTGTGGGTGCCACACTCTCTATTTTACATTGAAGGATAGGTGAAGATGTTCTTGCAAGAACATGGCCATTTGAACATGTTACAATAAAATACCACAGAGCAGAGGGTGACACGACTAGCACTTTGGTTACGTTTAGGGCTGCACCTTATATGCGATAACGTTGTTGAATGTCGCAATAACAATATCACTTGCAATAAATAAACTGATATTAAAGTGTAGTCAGTTCTGCTGCTTACCGCTCAAAACAAATCCCTTGAATTTAAAACTAATGAGAGGAAATAATTTCCAACTTTCTTTTATTGAACAAAATTGAACTTTGAATTGAAAAGGCACCACAAAAAAAGTGACAGTTACATTTTTAGTGTGCAATTTTCTGCTGATATTTTCTTTAAACTAACACAAAAAAATCTCAGAGTGATATGTCACAGCCTTTCGCAATGTGTTTATTGTGCACGTTGATATCGCGGTGAGATAAAAATAAAAAGTAAAAAACGATATTGGGCAGCCCTAGTTACATTTGCTTGACCTTTGCTGAACTCGGTACAATTAGGCTACGTTCAGACTGCAGGCAAAAGTGGCCCAAGTCAGATTTTTTTTGGGGGGGGGGTCAAGTGACCAGGTCAGACTTCTTCAGAAGTAGTGTGAACACTCAAATCTAGCCCAGATCAGATTTTTTTTCAAATCAGATTTAGACCACTTCCATAGGTGGTCCTGAACCAGACCCAGGTCTGATTTTTCTCTTCATTCTTCTCCTCCTCAGCACCTGCTCATTAAAGTTACGGCTGCCATTACACAAACATTTTGAAATAAAAGCGAAAATGCTTACTTTCTCCATAACCTCCCTAACTTTAGTGCTGCGTCTGATGTCATTGTTGTTGTTTTGTGCATGTGGGTCAGTGCGAAACCGCAAACACTTCACACTGGAATCTGATATAGGCCACATTTGAACAGGTAATGTGAACAGCCAAACAAAAAAAATCGGATCTGAGCAAACAATCCGAATTAAGCGTTAAGACTTGCGGTGTGAACGTAGTCTTAGACACTGCACGGTTTCCTTCTCTTTTGTTTTTGATTGCCACTCAGTACAGGGTACACTGTAAGATTTCCATCCAATCCTCTAAAACTGTGATTCCCAAACCTGGGGGTCCAATGGGTCCCAGATATGTACGGTCACCAGATGGACAACATCTGTTATGTTTTTTTTTTCTTCTTCTAGTGAATATGGGATACTTTCACCTCTCACAACCCATGATCACACAAAGGCCATAACCTGTGATGACATAGCTTACTTTTAAGGGGTCACAAGTCAAAAAAAAAGGTTGAGAACCCTTACTCCTATGACAATGTTTGTGTGCAACCGTTTGCTTTTAAATGTGTTAAATGTGCTTTCTTGATTTTCGCCTGAAAACACTTTCTATGACATCTTTACTGTCTTCTGACACACAATTGTATGTGATTTTTCCTTAAAAAAAAATCAGGGTTTGATTTCCCCTAAATGAATCCAATTAGCTGACTATCACAGAGGAGTGGGATGAAGTGGCAACAACAACCTACCATCTGATCCTCCTGTGCTGATCCAGTCCGGGTTGACGATGCTGGCGATGGCAAAGATGTCTGCGGCGAGGAAGAGGCATCCTGATATCACGGTGAGTTTATCCATGTCGGTGGAAACAGGTGGAGGTCAGTGTTTTTGTGTCTCACCTAAAGAGAGGCGGGACATTTAGAAGTCAGTAACCTAAAGCCAGCCAGCGTTAGGGAAGTTGCGGTGAAAGGGTCGGCTTGATCCACGATTGGTCCACACATTGCGTTTGTTCCACGGCGGTGAGATAAGCAGGCTGTTCCCTCAAATGATCCCCCTTTTTTTTTTTTTGTTATTTAGTCCTCCGACAGCGGAGCCTGCCCCGACCTGCTGGCCCTTCTCCAGCCCAGGAGGAGAGGCTCGCTGCCCGTACTCATGGATCACTTTTAGCTCCGGATGCTCCACCACATTCCGGTGATATTTGCAGAAAGCAGAGTTGGGAATTTGCTTTTTAAAACGAGGATTAAATCTCCAGCTGTGAAACCGGATTCATGCATGCAGTCGATTTATTTTCTGAGTCTGCATTGAGCTCTCTCTCACCGTATGAAAGCTTCTGCTTTCCTTTGGACGCACACAGACGGGAAACGCCGCCCATGCTCACAATCAAAAGCGCGTTTCTGGAGCCTCAAATGTCCACACTCATATGCTGAATACCGTCACTTATCCTCTTTTAAAAAAGCTTCACAAACGCGCAGCAAGTGCGTATTTTTGTCGTTGCAAGACGGTGCTGTCCTCTCTCAGCAATGAGAACTAAATTCCACGCAGCTCGCGTCTCCATTGGACAACTATCGCGAGAAAATCTGTAAATAGCTCCTGGTACTGTTTTGCATCATCATGAATTACGCATTTAAATGAGTCCCTAAAAATCATCTCTGAGCACATTTTGCAATTTAAGTTACACCCCGACATTCATGCAGTCAAATCTACAAAGTAGCAGCTTTCTTTTTTCAGAGCTAATACTCAAAAGTTGCACGAAAAAAACCCTCAAGATCCACTTGCCTGCTCTGGGGCTTTGTCTGTATCTTCATTGAGTTTGCACAGTTGCCATGGCACTGTAGCTGTTTAAAGTATTCATGATTCTGAGCACTTCATGGACTTCTAATCCATGCTGACTTGACAGTTTATTCTTATTTTGTCTAATTTGGTCAAAAGCTCCAGAGCAAGCGACTAAGTAAATATCGAGTTAGGATTGTTTTTGAGCTTGTTTCCAATGTCAGAAATTTAACTGTCACAATAAAACTGTTATTGTATTCAAGACATAAAACACATAACACATAAAAATCTGTAAGGTAGATAGAATTTATTCATTATTTTACATCAGCTATACAGTTCATGTGGACAGATGAGTGGAGCACGACATTGTGATACGCCAGAGCAGCAGCGCCTAAAAAATATACTGTTACAACACCTATAAATAGCCAGTGGTGTTATATCCCTCAGAACAACAGCATTGATGAGCCTTGGGTTTTTTTTTTTTTTGTCAATGTAGATGAAACAAATTCTGCTTTGCCTTTAGAGTTAGGTACAGTACGAGGTGATGAGGAAGACTTTAGATCTCATCCACAAAGGGCGTTTTGACGAGGTTTCCGCTGGATGCCATAGTCTTCTTGCCAGTCACAAATTTCTTGGCAGCCTGCAAATAAGGAGCAAGAAAGTTAAGCGCGCCGTTAATAACTATGACAATTTATTTTTTAGGCCGTAAATGAAAGACTGCGCATAACTTAAAATTGTTAACTAACTGAAGTAAATTCAGTAATATGTCTTACATTGGCGACATCAGTCAAGGAGACGTTGTCGATGTTTTTGGAGACTTCCTCAGCGGAGCGGTAGGATCCCTCGACCAGAGCCTGAGTGCCCATGGCCTCCAGCAAACCCTCTGAAGTCTCCAGAGACATCAGGAACTGCCCCTTCAGCTGGGCCCTGCACAGCAGACAAAGACAAGCTCATTATAAAATACAATAGTGCAAACTAGGAGCAAGACTTTTAACTTGATGTATTTCCTTCCGATTGTTAAGTATGAGGGGGAAGGAGATGTTGTAATTAGTCCAGTTTATATCCTTTTTTCCAGTTTTTTTCTTCATTTTTTATATATCCTTTATAAGGAATAGTGGCTGGCTCTGTCAAAAGCAACAAAAACTAAAGCTCACTAATTAACATGAAATACCCGGTTACCTTAATTTGTTTGAAAAATAATGTGTAATAGCAACAACAAATTAGCATCTTATTACAAAGGGTTATGTGCAGTAATCTTGTTTGTTAGCTTTGGACTAGGGATGGGGCCGATCCGATCCAGTATCGGGGCCGATACCAGCGAAATTCAGGTATCGGATTTTCCCGATCCAACCTGCGGAGATTTCCGATACCAAGAGCCATGTCTGCACTTTAACGTTGTCTGCTGAAATGGCTCCAAAAGTGATTCCTGCCGGCTGGTCTGCTGGTTGGCTGGTTGGCTGCAAACTGTGGAATAGACTTCCTGAACGGAGTCGCGGCTCAATGAGACATAGAGTTATGAGACACGCCACCGCTCAGGAAGTCCATTCCGCAGTTTGCAGCCAGCTAGCAGGATAGTAGCATGACCAGCATTGTGGCTAGCTCGATGCTATCCTGTGTGTCCGCTGTTTGGAAATACTTCACAGTGGAAACACCGCAGAGCAAGACAGCAAAATGCAAAACCAAAACAGGACTTTCACAACCGTCTGTCTGCCGGTGTTGTCGCCGGCTTTTGGCGTTTCAATTCCCCGTTGTTGCGTCCACCAGAGACCTCGGATCGTACGTGTCCCGGCGGCCGCTGTTTCAGAGCAGCCGCTGCGCAGCCGTGAAAACAGAGGTGTGTGTATGTATGTGTGTGTGTGTGTGTGTGTGTGTGTGTGTAACTAAGTGTGTGTGTAAGATGTTTACAGTTATTGCACTTTTCTTATATTTCAGATATTTGACATTTTAAAACGTTGATTTGTTGATGCTACAAGAGCCAGTGTGCTTGATTTGCGCTGTTCACACACAGTTTTATTGATAGAGTGTGTGTGTGTGTGTGTGTGTGTGTGTGTGTGTGTGTGTGTGTGTGTGTGTGTGTGTGTGTGTGTGTGTGTGTGTGTGTGTGAGAGAGAGAGAGAGATTTTTACACTTGCACTTTTCTTATATTTCAAGACTCAAGTATTTGACATTTTGGGTATGTAATAAATATTGACATGACAGTCAATTTGAAACCCTTACAGTTGCATATCTGTTTTCAGAATGAGATTTTTCCTGTTTTTCTGACTTCCTTTTCTGACCTTATACTTAGCTCAAGTTGCCTTTTGGGACATACATGCATACGTACGTCCATATCATACTTGCCCGTTGAGAGGAGTTTATTTCAGCATCATATAAAATCAACAATAATGATAATAATAATATTAAAGCAAACACAGCTCTGGTATCGGAATAGTATTGGTATCGGCCGATATCCAAATTCAGGTATCGGGATCGGATCGGAAGTGAAAAAATGTGGATCGGTGCATCCCTACTTTGGACAGATCTAGGCTGGCAGTTTCCCTCTGTTTCCAGTCTTTACGCTAAGCTAATTTTCTGCTGCCTCCAGCTACACATTACAGTACAGACAAGAGATTTTAGATCTTCTCATCCAACTCTGAGCAAGAAAACAGAGGAGCGAATTTTCCCCAAAATGTCGACCTATTCCTTTAACTGTGTATTGAAATATACTTCATGATTACTCACATTTTCAGTCAAATGTTATAAGAGGTAGTAACCCCAAATGACTTTAAAAGTAGTGGTATCATCCACGTAATTTTTTTTTTTACCATTAAGCCCATTTTGATGTTTATTGTAAACTGGAACAGAAGTATAAAATGTAAATCTGTTTGAAAGAGACATCATATTAAAGCAGTGTCCCTGTATGTCTTACTTGGCCCGAGTGAGGTCAGCAGCTGTGACTCCACCATCAGCGACAGCCTTCACCTCGGCAAGAGCGGCCCTAATCACCTGGAGAGACAGAGAAACATCTTATTGTTTCAGGTTTTATTTTTTCATAACAAAGACTGCAGCTACTTGGTTGAACAGACTCTTTTCATGACTTTGGGATACTCACATCACCTGCAACTGCAGGCTGGGAAATAGTGTAGACCCCAAACAGACCAGAGTCAGAGTAGCTCGAGTTGAAAGCACTGACCTGCTCAGAGATATAAGTAAGGGGGGGGGGAATGGGTTTACAGGTGCTATTGAAATTATGATTTAAGCCAGTCAAGGTACTGTGGTATGACACATTTGAAAAGTTTATATTAGGAACTGACAACCACTCACATCAAAAGGGTCAGCAGTTGCCTTGGCAACACCGTTGACCAGTTTGCTGGAGGCGCATGAGCCCCTCTTGACGTGCAGACCAGCTCCCAGCAAATGCTGCAGCACGCTGAAGGCCAGAGCCTCGCTGGTGCTCGCTGCAGCTGACTCGCTCACCACCGCCGAGTGGACCAGACTGCTGAGGCCGGGCAGACGGATCTCACCTAGAGAGACGAACTCAGGGCGTTACATTTTCTTGGAAGTAGGAAAACTCCGGATGTGGCAACACACTGGTTTGCGACCAACATGTACATTTTTTTTTTTTTTTTTTTTTTTTTTAAACAACGTCCGTTTAGCTCACCTCCACGATACTGAGCCTTGGCCCCTGTGGTGCCCGTCCCGCTGCGGATGTTGAGGAATTGCTCGCCAACTTGCTTTAGCACCGTGTGGTCCACACCTGAAGGAAAGACGAACATCATACCCTTTATGATCTGAAAACACTGGGTATGTTACTTTAACGTGCATTTCCATTAATAGCGTCATATAAACACATCAGGTTCAAACAGGACTGCTATCATTATAAGGGATATGTTTAAACTATGTTTAAAGTTGAATGACCCTTACCAAGTCCAACAAGAGCCATTCTTGCGCTTGTGAAATTGTTCTGGACAAACTGGTGCAGCTGGAGAAAAAATAAAAACAGAGGTTGAAATGGGTCTTTTAACAGTACCGTAAAACAAAATAAAATAATAAAATACTTACATGCCCAGACTGGATGTTGCCAACCATGTGGGTAGGACAGTACAGGGAGTTACAGAGAGCATTCTTGTAGGCAGCTTCATGCAGACCTTCGATCACACCTGGGAAGAATAGAAAGAGGCATGATCACGATGCAGTATTCTAATGTTAAAAGTTTTACAGACATTTGTGATGTCTTCATAATTGACAAATCATTACATATGCCTGTTTGGTGGAGATTCTTAGAAACTGAAAGTGATTGGATTTGGTGCACCTGTCTAAAGCCATCTGCTTTAGTGGCTTAAATAACAGATTTCTGTGGAAATTACCAGACTTTCGATGACAGAATTAGATTAAACTTCATAAACTCTATGCTGGATGCTCCATCATGTTTGTAGTAGCTTATAGCCAGGAGAAAGTTAAGGATTGCCGCTTCAATTGTGGCAGTACTTACAAAAACAACTAGCCTTGTGAAACACCATTTTCTGGTTAGCTTAACCCAAAAAAGTGTAACAGGAAAAAAAGATTTTTTACAAGATTTTGTGACACCTCCTGCTTGGTAATACCATGTACTGTAACACGCAGGTGGGAACAAAGAGCAAGTAGTTCTATGATCAACCAATGTGGACATATAGATCTACAAAAAAATTGTCTGTGTCCATTGCAAGGGAAATATAGAGGCCCACCTATTTGAGCACTCTGTGCAGCCTGGGCCTTGTCTATCTTCACTCTGGGCGTGAGGTCTGACACCTCCCATGGCCGGAACTCTGGGGCTGTCGTCACGTTGATCAAATACTCCATCACTGTGTCACTACATACAAATAACGAAGAGGGAGGAAAAACTTGTTGGATATGAAGTGCCGAAACAGTGCCATCACCCTGCATAACGTAACCACTCCTGCAGAATAATCTGCCTCCCCAGTGAATATTCCTCTGTACCAAACAGCCATTGTTTCTTGAAAATATAGTGGAAGAGATTGTTGTCACATTATGCTGTCACCCTCATGTTATTCACATTCATTTAAGCTCAAACTACAAGTGCAGCTAGCGTTCTTGTCAAAAAAAAAAATATATACTCAAAACATGTCTCCTCGGACTACAAACATGGGACAGTTCATTTTTGACTTGTGTAGTATCAATCGCAACACTGATATTATTCAAAGACTCACATGTCATCTCTCAAGCAGTCAACGGTGTAGATCATGTTCTCTCTGGATGAAGTCACACTGCAAAGAATCATGCAGATATCGAGATAAGAATACTTATCAATGAAAAACCCTTACAGTCAATGGTTTGTTATGGCCTTTCTTGGAAGTTACTGACCTCAGGCTGCCTCCCACTGCCTCAACACCACGGCATATCTTGAAAGAGGAAGCTCCTTTGGTTGTCTGGAAAAGCAGAAAATGCAAGTTAACACCAAGCTGAGACAGAAGGCAAATATTTATTCTTGAAAATAAACATTGGGTACGTTCTGGCTCTTGTGCTTTATAGCTATATGAATAATACTGTGTTAAAACTGGGGGAGAAAGGACAATCACATGATTACTAAATGATCAACGGTTCTTTGAAACTGTAGCAAACTGTGCCGTATCATACCAGGTTGGAGGCCAGCCGGAGGAGGTGGGTGACCCCCTGGTTGTCAGGGGTCTCATAGCGACAGCCGGCCTTGACAAACACGCCAATCTTGGAGGCTGGGGAATAGTTCTCCAAGGAGGCAATCACCAGTCCACTGGGCAGTCTGGTCACCTGGACAGAAAGACACATACAGACATGTCCTTTAGTTTCATCGATTCCATCAAGTATAGATAAAAATGGAGTCAAAACATGTCAGCAAATATATACACTTATATACATTTTAAAGGGTCATCTAAGATCATTAAGACATTTAGTTCAATGATTCGACATTTTACACAAAATGAGAAGAGACAAACCACTAAAGAATAAAACATTGGCAACATATGCCTTTATTTTATTTTTTTACAGGCAAACCAACTCATCTCTTCATTCTCAGACCCAAAACCACAGTGTCTGGACCCAGCCAACCCCGTCCTCATCACTCCCCCAACATACATGGATATCCTTTAAGGAGTGGGCAGCCCCTGGAGAGAGCTTGAGGCCAGCGAGGGGCTGGGCCAGGGACTGGCCTGTCCTGGCAGCCACATAGAACCGTCTCTGTGGAGAAGACAGCAACAGAAATCAACAAACACTGACCTGCACATCCTGCGGCTGAAACTGAACGTGTTCGCCGGCCCCAGTGAACTCCACCTTACGGGCAGCCTGGGCCGCGTAAAGCCTCGTCTGGGGAAAATGGAGAACATGGGAAGGCGGGACATTACAATTAACGTGTTGCTGGCTTGCTGACTGATGCAAGGGCAGTTTGAGGAGGAGGGAAATCAGATGCATGTGAAAGATTGTGAAACGATGGGATCAGTTATATTTTCTTGACATGATTTACCATTCTCATACATAACATACTTTTGCAAAAACAATAATTGTATTTAGTTTGTATATGCTTACTCAAATTGTACATAATAGTGTAGCTGCCTTGGTGCTGTTGAAATACTGCATTTCTTCTAGTTCTAATTCTTCATTTTGTTACAACACTTACAGTAGACCATACATAGAGCTGATATTCTAGTAACTGCCCCCTGAATAGATGACAAAATGATCTCACCATGAAGTCTATTTAGCATTATTCTGGAACTTTCACATGACCTTCTTCAGCTGATAAAGAGTTTTTGCATTTCAAGCCAACATGGATGAGAAGTCTATTAATTGCTCAGAAGCATCTATAATTCCATGACAACTAGGCAAATTCCATCTGCTGGTGAAGATCATGTTTTATGAAAGCTCAACAACAGCTAGCTACTAAATTGGATGGACATTTTGGTCTCTTAAGCTTAATGATAACAGACCTGACAGCAAATGTAAACACACAAGTCTCAAATGGTAATAAAGTTGAATGTCATGGATAATTGAACATACTTGAAATAGAAATGTAAGCTTTCAGCTAACGTCAACGTTAGTTGAGGAGGGGGTGCGAAGTCTACAAGAAGCTAACGTTAGCTCTCACATATCACTTCTGTTGTCAGACCCTGAGTTGAGTAAATTGGGTTTAAATGTATAACGAACGTTCTTATAATACATCAATGAGAACGACCTGACATGCCTGGTGTTTTATTATGTAACGTTATCAGTTGAGTTAACGTAACGTCAGTGCTGGTGAAGCACAGTCACGAATAGCCGTTTCCTCGTCTGCTCTTCATCACACCTTGGCCGGACACGACCCTGAATTTTCACTCCGTTCGACAAACACACAAAGAGTGAAACAGACGGCTAATGCGTGAACAGCTGTCCCGACACACAAACATACAGGATAGTTAGCGGAGTCCTTACCGATAACTGACTAATTCCCCGAATCCCCTTCATCTCCCCTCTCTCCTTCAGTTCAGTCAGAGCAATATGGCCGGCGTGAAAGTGCCCTACCCAGAATGCCCAGCGCGTTCCTTGCTCGCAAAAGTCATGGCAAAAGTACCGCTGAGCCTTTGAGCGTGCGCCCACTCTTGCCGCGGAGACGAATAGCGAATAAATGTTGATGAAAAAAATTCAAGAATTATATGAATATTTCTGCACTACACAGCCGCATTTGTCTTGTTATTATACAAAGAGTTTGGAGCAAGATGTTTCCAATCATATTGGATTGTTTTGTTTTTATTGGGGAAATAAAAGAAGATTGAACAGCATTGTAATATCAATGTTTAATGACACACACAAAAGCAAATATCAAAAAGTACTTGGAGTAAATATATCAGAAAACAAAATACATAGTGTACATATGTATTTTAGAGTTAATTGTAAAATATTGAGTAACAATTAATCACATGGGCCCAAAGTTATGTTAAATACAAAAGCAAAAGTAAACTTGCATTACAGTTTGTAGTAAAGTAAAATATCTACTAAAATGATAAAATAAGCTACTTCTAATGGTCATTATTTTTAGACACAGCTTGAAATTTTGAAATTTGATCGCATTATCAATTCAAATAAGCACCTTTAATAACAAAGAGCAAAAAAAAGCATTTCCTGTCGATTTTAGCTGGTGTAGCCAGTGCGCATGTGCGGTACTCCACACGTGCGGTGAACGTTTGGACTGGTTGCATGCAACAGAGCTTACAGAGTTCGTAGAGCCACAAAAATATTACTTACAGAAAACATACCTCGCGTCTTGTTGCCCTTTCTAACTCAGGTGAAAGAAAATACTCCTCAGTGAAGCATTTCGCCGAGAGGGCCAGGATACTAGAAACAACAATTTACAATGGTGAGTGTTGTGTTCTGGATGAACTAACAAGCTAACAGACTAGCTAACGTAAGCTAAAGTAACTAACGTTAGGCTGCAGAGCGAACTATTCTTTCAACTCTTATCATCCTCGTGTTTGTTCACTTGATACTGCTGTCCCGTGGTTAATGGGGTTTATTTTGTTGTATGTACCATGGCCAGACTGAAGCACAGGTGAACCCAAAGGCCTACCCGCTGGCCGACGCCACGCTATCCAAAACCATCCTGGACCTGGTGCAGCAAGCCTCAAACTACAAACAGCTCAGGAAGGGGGCTAACGAAGGTAATGAATACTAACATTAGGGACTGGAATGTAACTTTTATTGTCCGCGTCTTTCAGGAAGGTCTTTCTTCAGGCTAACAAACGGCTGAGTTTTCTTAAGCGTCTCAAATGTGTAACGTTTTTAACGTTAAGGTACCTTTTTAAAAGGTCCTGACCTGGGAAAGTAACTTTACTGTAGGTCTTTAACAAATCAATGTACAGCTGTAAGCATTAGTCGATTAAGCAATTAGTTGATCAAAAGGAAATTCACAGAAAATCAACTTCTATGATTTGATTAATCTTTTAGTCAATTTTCAAGCGGAAAGGCCAACTATTTGCTGGTGCAGCTTCTCAAGTGAGGACCTAAATATGATGTAACAAATGAAATGTATTTTGGTTTTGAACTGTTGGTTGAATAAAGCAAGCAATTTAAAGATCTAGGCTCTGGGAAGCTGTCATGCCCATTTTGCAGTATTTAAAAAAAAAAAAAAAAAAAATGTATGGACTTAACAAATAATCAATAGAAAAGTCTCAGAATCAGTTCTAAAAGCAGCAGGTGAACGTGTTGAGCTAACTGTGATCTACTTGTTCCCCAGCCACTAAAACCCTGAACAGAGGCATCTCTGAGTTTATTGTGATGGCTGCTGATGCTGAACCACTGGAGATCATCCTGCACCTGCCACTGCTTTGTGAGGACAAGAACGTCCCGTACGTGTTTGTCCGTTCCAAGCAGGCCCTGGGCCGGGCCTGTGGGGTGTCCCGCCCCGTCATCGCTACCTCGGTCACCATAAAGGAGGGGTCTCAGCTCAAACCGCAGATTCAGTCTGTTCAATTGGCTATTGAGAGACTGCTCGTCTGATTGTTTTTTTTTTTTTTGTTGCCCTGTTATGACGTCTTCTTGAAAAAAAAGAGGAAGACATATTCCTGTTCCATATTTCTGTCGATAAAAAACAGTTGTTATGCATCACAAGAGAATCAGTTTTTTTTTTTTACTCAGGACAGTGTGTCCACTTCAGTGTATCAGTTTGCCAAGGCATCGTCTGATTCATAATTAAATCATTTTTTTATGTAAACCTGTTTAGTTCTTTTCAATGTTTCATGTTTTCATTCAGATTGTGTAGTTAACCTGTAACATTATCAGCGCCCAGAGTCATTTGTAATTTAATATTAGAATTGATCAATTTGGGGAGGATTATTAATTCCAGCCTAAGGTAGGGTGATGTGTTGCAGAGAGTTTGTGTGCCTCAGGCTGCTAACAAACTGATGCAAAGAGATGCAGCTCTTTAGGTAAAATATTTCAATGTCACATTGCTTACCTGTCTTCATCCGTTATGTACGTATTACTGACAAAATAATGCTGTCTAATTGTAAAAACTTTTAGTTACCCTTTTATTTAAAAATTATTAGATTCAATTTGGGACCACATATGTCAAAATACTTTATACACTTGACTAGCGATTATATTAAAATGCTACAAAATGTAATAACAGCATATGCCTACATCAGTGGGGGGGATACTCTGATCTTCTCGCTAAAGTTTGGAAGATTTGAAGAAGTTCCAATGCAACAATAGAAAAATACTCCATTGCAAGTAAATGTTAATTTAAAATCCCACTCAAGCAAATGTACAGAACTTTTTCAGTAAGATGTACTAAAGTATGCAAAGTGAAAGTATTGTGCAGAAAAATGACCCATGTGATGGATATTTTGTTATACATGACATTAGATTAATACTGATGCATCAATGCATAAGCATGCTGCTGAGTTGGAGTAAAGTATAACTACTCATAGTCATGTTTGGGTTTGAGCCACCTCCAATCCACCCCAAGCTTTACAAATAAATCTTTGGGGTTGTGAGATGATTATGGGGTATGAAATCGTTTCATAATACATAGACATTTCACATTGCTTGTGACTACTCAGACATCTGAAAGTAGATTATGGACACGGACCAAGTTTTTTTTTTTGGAAGGAGCCACAAGCAACAAAGTTGGAAATCATTGGTTTAACGTCTGATGTGTTTATATGTTTTTGTTCAAATCTACTATAGCAGAAATGTGCAATGGTGGAGTGGAAGTTCAAAGTAGCAGAACATGGAAGTACCTCAAAATTGTACTTGTGTGCACAGTAAATCTAGATTAGGTCTCTGTAACACAAAGGGGCAATTCTTTTAACCAGGCGAAATCTTTAGGGGTTTTCCCACTAGATAGTACTTGTACTTTTTAGGGGAAAAGTACACTTCTAAGCAGTTCTACGAACTACTCTCCCCCAAAATCTTTTTTTCCACTGGTAGGGGAGTGACACAAGCACCGCAACGGTCATCGTCACTAGACCTTAGCGCCACATACAACAACAAAGCAGCATGATGGAGGAGAACATCAGAATGTTCCTGTTGCCTTGCTGGGATCCTCATAATGGAGTTTGAACAGCAGCATTTAAAGACTAGGCTGGAGTCTCTCTCTCTCTCTCTCTCTCTCTCTCTCTCTCTCTCTCTCTCTCTCTCTCTCTCTCTCTCTCTCTCTCTCTCTCTCTCTCTCTCTCTCTCTCTCTCTCTCTCTCTCATAATTTCGACCAATCAAGTAGACCTAGGAAAAGGGAAAAGACCCTGCTCTGAAGTAGGAGCTAAAAAAGTCCCGAAATACGGTCAGAAGAACTAAAAAATCCCCAAATTTGTCCGGTGGGAACACGAGGAAAAAAGTGTTCTAGGAACGTTTTAGTTATAAGAACTGCAAAAATCCCTCCGGTGGGAAAACCCCTTTTTAGTTTCCGATGCGTAGGGAGCCTCGCTGCGGCTCTTGAATGCAACATGGACACGCAGTCAGCGACTTGAACTTTGGACCAACTCACCCCGCTCCGAGGCAGTTCCATAGGACAGTGGACAGAAGAGACAATTGGAAGCAACCATAGACAGTGAAAGAAACACCTCAGATCCACAAGCATAAAAAAGAAAGGTAACAACATGGCCGGGCCTCCTGTTGTTATATGGGAGCAGGAAGTGGAGGGTCTGTTGCATTACAGAGAGCTGGTTCCCCGTCTGGAGGAAGCTTTGGGCAAATTCTCCAGACGAGACAGCACAGAGGTGATCCAGCCTGTTCGCACCACGGTGGCCCTGCAGAAACACCACGGGTAGGCCTGTTCTGTACTTCGTGTGTAGTCATAACTAGTGAAACATTAGCAAACTGTAGCTATATTGCTGGCTGACACACTTTCACTTTTACAGCTTCCTGGGATTGATGCCAACATACATGGAGAACGATGGAGTCCTGTGCACAAAGTGTGTGTGTTTCTACAAAAGGGAGGATGGTTCCTCTTTGCCAGCTGTGCAGGCCACAGTGGTGCTGCTGGACCCAGAGTATGGGAATGTAAAGGCTGTGAGTAAAAACTAATGCATGCACAAATGACTCTGCCACATTAAGAAATAACATTAGATACTCTGCATAAAAACAACCACTCTAAACAACTTGCAGGTCATGGATGGAGAGGTCATCACAGGCATGAGGACAGCTGCGGTCTCGGCCATCTCTGCTAAGGTAAACTTCTATTTGTCCAACTTCTATTCACACCTGTTCTATAATCTTACACTGATGTTCTAAGTTTGACACCACGGATGTATTAGACACTCTGTCCTGGTGTGTTTTTGTCACACAGCTGCTGATGCGTCCCGAAGCAGAGGTGTTGGCCATCTTGGGTACTGGCAAACAGGCCTTGAGTCATTACAATGCCTTCACAGAAATGTTTTCATTTAAAGAGGTACAATTACAACAATATCTTGTAAATGTATGAATAACAAGTCCGAGCAGAAGCCTGTATTTATCAGTTTAGGGCAATGTAATGTATGTTCGATAAGCACAAGTGGGTTACTATTCTCATGTTTGTGACTCCCTGTTTCCCAACACAACATATCATTGTTAGGAACCTACATGATCTATGCACATCATTTAATTTGTGTGCTAAGACATGGTGTCTCACTTTATTTCCATGGGTTTGACAAAGTGGGACAGCACAAAAAAGATTGTCCAAGAAATCGACACAAAAACCATAAACTTTCCTACTTTACTAACTCCTACTTTTGCACAATTTACCTTAAAGGTAGCCAATAGTTGCATAATTTTGGCAAACACACATATTGGCTTTCTTGCCCAGACTTAGATGAGAAAATTGATATATCACTCTCGTGTCTGTATGCTAAATATGAAGCTACCGCCAGCAGCCGCTTAGCTTAGCATAAAGAGTGGAAACAAGGGGAAACGGCTAGCCTGTCTCTGTCCAAAGGCAACAAGATCTCTAGCTATAAATCCTTTTAAACACGGTTTACTTTATTAACAACATTGACAACTCATTGATTACTAAAATCAACACATAATTTAAGCAGGTGTTATCATTGCTCATATCATTGTTAGTCGATTTCTGTGTCAAATTCCTTGTATGTGTTCACACATTCAGAATTCACAATACTTGGCCATTAAAGTGGATTCTGAATTACTTTTGTGATTGTTTAATATACTTATAATGTTTGGTTTTTCATACACCGACACACTTCCTCTGGATCTGCACCACAGGTGCGTGTGTGGAGCCGCACAAGACAGAACGCGGAGAGGTTTGGCCGCTCTGTCAGCGGTCCGGTGACGGTGTGTGTCTCAGTGCAGGAGGCAGTGAGGGGAGCAGACGCCATAGTGACAGTAACCAGTTGTACAGAGCCAGTGCTCTTTGGTCAGTGGGTCAAACCAGGAGCCCACGTGGCAGGTGACAAAAAAAATAAATAGTTAATACACAAACTAGGAAAAACGTGACATTTTTAGATGTTTTAGAGTATATTTTCCCCACTGTGTTTCTCTCCTGTTGCTGAGCAGCGGTGGGGGCTTGCAGGCCAGACTGGCGGGAGCTGGACGACGTGTTGATGAAGGAGGCAGTGGTGTACGCTGACAGCAGGGACGGAGCAATGGTCGAGTCCGGCGACGTCGTCCTCTCTGGGGTCATTGTGCTTTCTAACTGCCTCAATAACATAAGCTGACGTGTACGTGTTATTGGCTCCCTTTGCAGAATATGTGTGGAATGAAAATATGATTGTGGATCTGTTTAAGGTGGAGGTGTTTGCAGAGCTTGGAGATGTTATTAATGGGACAAAAACTGCCCACAGAGAGAAGACAACCGTGTTCAAATCCCTTGGTAAGCCCTACTTGATGTATGCCTAGTCCATATTATGTGGAAAGTACTAAAAAAAATAATAATCATTTAGTACATTAAGACTTTTATTTTCTTTTTTCTTTGGTACAATAACAGGAATGGGAGTTGAAGATGCAGTGTCTGCTCAGCTGGTATTTGACCAATGGAAAGCTAAAACCAGCCAACCGTGAAGTAAAGAAAGCCTTTATACTTATAGTGGTCCCTATAGCTATAATATTCACGGCATATATACGTGGTCTTATTACTGTGCTTAAACTTAAGTAATTCCAGATCTACACACATATTCTCCAACTCCCAAAACACAGTTGAACAAAACTCTTTATGATACACTCCCTTCTGTACTCCTGTCCAGGAAAAACTTCCTTTTTTTTCCCTTCTCCCAACATGTCTGCACTGCAGCACTGTCATGTTACAACCACAAATGTAAACGTATTGCATAATTGTGAAGTGGAAGGAAAATGATACATGGTTTTAAACATTTTTTTTTACAAATAAAATAACTTCAAAGTGTGGCGTGCGAAAGTATTGACTCGGGGGGGGGGGGGGCCCTGAGTCAATATTTTGTAGAACCACCTTTCGCTGCAATTACAGCTGCAAGTCTTTTGGGGTATGCCTCTACCAGCTTTGCACATCTAGAGACTGACATTTTTTGCCCATTCTTCTTTGCAAAATAGCTCAAGCTTAGTCAGATTGGATGGAAAGCGTCTGTGAACAGCGATTTTTCAAGTCTTTCCAGAGATTCTCAACTGGATTTAGGTCTGGACTTTGACTAGGCCATTCTAACATGAATATGCTTTGATCTAAACCATTCCATTGTAGCTCCGGTTGTATGTTTAGGGTCGTTGTCCTGCAGGAAGGTGAACCTCCGCCCCCGTCTCAAGTCTTTTGCAGACTCTAAACAGGTTTTCTTCTAAGATTGCCCTGTATTTGGCTCCATCCATCTTCCCATCAACTCTGACCAGCTTCCCTGTCCCTGCTGAAGAAAAGCATCCCCACAGCATGATTCTGCCACTGCCGTGTTTCACGGTGTGGATGGTGTGTTCAGGGTGATGTGCAGTGTTAGTTTTTCGCCACACATTTTGCATTTAGGCCAAAAACATCAATTTTGGTCTCATCTGACCAGAGCACCTTCCTCCACATTTGCTGTGTCCCCCCACATGGCTTGTGGCAAACTGAAAACGGGACTTCTAATGGCTTTCTTCTTGCCACTCTTCCACAAAGGCCAGATTTGTGGAGTGCACGATTTAATAGTTGTCCTGTGGACAGATTCTCCCACCTGAGCTGTGGATCTCTGCAGCTTCTCCAGAGTTACCATGGGCCTCTTGGCTACTTCTCTGATCGATGCTCTCCTGGCCCGGCCTGTCAGTTTAGGTGGACGGCCACGTCTTGGTAGGTTTGCAGTTGTGCCATACGCTTTCCATTTTCAGATGATGGATTGAACAGTACTCCGTGATATGTTCAAAGCTTGGGATAATTTTTTTTTATAACCTGACCTTGCTTTAAACTTCTCCACAACTTCATCCCTGACCTGCCTGGTATGTTCCTTGGGCTTCATGATGCCGTTTGTTCACTAATGTTCACCTCCAACAAACCTGAGGCCTTCACAGAACAGCTGTATTTATACTGAGATTAGATTACACACAGATGGACTCTTATTTACTAATTTGGTGACTTCTGAAGGCAATTGGTTGCACTGGATTTTACTTAAGGGTATCAGAGTAAAGGGAGGCTGAATACTTTTGCACGCCACACTTCAGTTTTTTTATTTGTAAAAAAAAATGTGAAAACCATGTATAATTTTCCTTCCACTTCACAATTGTGCGCCGCTTTGTGTTAGTCTATCACATCAAATCCCAATGAAATACATTTACATTTGTGGTTTTAATGTGACAAAATGTAGAAAAGTTCAAGGGGTATGAATACTTTTGCAAGCCTCTCTATGTTGACCTGGGTGATGCCAGAGGACGTGGCGGACCGACCAACATTACCATCCTAAGAGATATGTTGCTAGCGTGGCTAAAAATGCCAAGCGTTCCGGGGTTACAGTTTCTCAAAGGCGAGGATTTTCTCCTTTTCTCTGTTTTTAATAATTGTAAATCAATTTTATTTGAATTTTAGACTTTAAAAGACATGTCATGGAAATTGTGGACACTTTTCTCTAATTAAAACTAAAAAAAACATGACTTGCAGTCTTAATTGTATTGTTTCCCCGCACTGCAGTGTGTGGACAGAATATATAAATACAACAGAGCATTTTGAACGAATTTATTTGCTTTAATAAAATTAAAAAAAAAAAATCTGCATATTATGTGAAAATAAAACCACATTTAGCAAGAAAGTAAAACCAAGTGTGCATTTCCACTGCGCCATTGAAACGCTGATACAATGAATCTCGATTTACAGCGGTTCCCCCGTGCAGTTTGATCATTGCTCATTTCAAAATAAAATTTGCTGAATAGTTACTGCTCATATCGTCAAACAAAGACATTCAAATCAGCACAACCTGCGAGTGCAAATACATTGGCTCGCAGACTTCATAAAAACACAGTAATAGATGTGGTCAAAATAAGAGAGAATGATAATATAACCTTTACAGATAGATAGAGAATGAACCAGCACAACAACACTGGCTGCACTGCACCTTCACATGCCCGGCCGTTAGTCATAAAATACTGTGTGTTCACTTCACTCGCAGCGAGAAGAGGGCATTCATTTAGAAAGCTTTTAGGAACCAAACAAGATCATTCCGTTACATATTTAGACAGTTTTAAATGATCGTTAATTGTAGAGTTTAATTATTACTGATCTTAGCAGCTGCTACAACAACTGTTCTAAGTCATTTAAGGGTTAAAGTGTTTTCGCGTGATGGTATCTTGTTAAAACTAAATTAAAAAGATACATTTCTAGTGTTCATGGAGTGACTACAAAGTGACGACCGTTGACTGGATTTTGGCAACACCTCAGTCTAGTCAGATGACACATGTAAACAAAACGGTCCATCAACCACAGCTGACAAAGAAACTTACAATGAAAAAAAAAAAAAAAAAAAAAAGAGAAATTAGTTACTAAAACGTTTTTTTTTTCTTAAAGTAAAATGTCATCAAGGCAGCAGGAATCTCTTAGTGTGTATGGGAAAGAGTGCAGAGCGATCTATGGTAATTTCATGATTTAAAAAAGAAAAGAAAAGAAAATATCACATTCAAGTAGTGTTTCTTCACAATGTCTGAGAAAAGTGGCATGGATGCTGTTTTTTGTAAAAATCCTCCCTCTTTCTCCTTAATCAACTCTAGATCCTGTGTCAAATCCCCCACCCTCACATTGCCCAAGGCCTTAGCAAAGCCACTTCATTCCTGTCAATCTGAAAGGACTAAACAGATGTAAGCAAACAGAAACCAGATGTGACAGAAAACCTTCAGCGCTGCTTAAATCTGTCAAATTCTTTCAGAGGGAAGTCTGATCTACCAGAGCTTCAACGTAAGCAAGGACACAGGGTGAATAGATGTTCGGGGAACCCAGCCAGCGTCTTCTTCCCTCCGAGTAGGCGAGTTCTGACTGCAACTGTGTTTTCTACTCCCTGTGATGCTCCATTACAATATTCTGCACTTCCTCTTCCTCTTCTTGATGGGTGGGGGGCACAGGACCGCCCTGATGGCTTCGTCAAACACCGTCTTAAGGCCGCGCTGCGTCAAAGCCGAGCACTCCAGATACTTCACTGAACCTGGTGGGCAGAGGAGAGGAAAGCAGAGGAACAAGTCAGGAAAAACCAGTTTGCTTTTGTTTCCATGTCGCAATCATCATACGTACGTATTTTAAAGCTCGAGTAAGATCAGTAGCAGGTATTTTCTATCAAGTTATCCGTACGACTGCACAAAATCTTTCCACACTCTCTAAACTACACAGGGTGCACAAGGCTCCATAACAACTATGGCTTTTAATAGCTGGAGTTGATTTAAAATGAAGTTTACAACCAGATCCTCTTTCAGTCCCAGAGAACATCATCTGTCAAATGCAACTGCTGAAATTAAAAATGTACTGTAATACAATATAAGGAAATTAAATGTAGGATAATTGGTCCCATTCCCAGGTTCTCCTAAAATTACACAATTAACGGCATTTGCCTTCAACTCTGGCAAGTAAACATTGCAGGATGTTAAGTACAGCGTAAATGTCACCATCACATTTTACATTTAATCAAAATAGAACTTACATTAATAATAGCAGTAAACAAATTAGACATGTTGCTATTTAGGATATTTTAGTGATTTTAAGCCCTTAAATCTAACACTTTTTCAAAGTATCTAAGGATTAAGGATCTGCATGTAGACGGTAATAGATTTTAGTTGACAAATATGTACCAAGTCTATGAACCCAATTCAGTTTGCATGCTGTTGTACTGTGAAACGGGGTCCTCTCCTGTTTTGGCAAACTACCAGAAACACTGCTGCTTAAAGAGGGCCTTTCAATTCACAACCTTAACAGACATTAAGAGTTTTTAACCATGTTATCAGTGTATGTGTTGTGTTAAAACTGACTTATTTCTTTAGCCATGGCCAAGCCCTGAGGGTAGATGATGGGGGAGAGTTTCTTCTCCTTGAGTTTTTCGATCGTGTCCTTGTCGTCTCTCAGGTCCAGCTTGGTGCCCACCAGGATGATGGGCGTGTTGGGGCAGTGGTGTCTCACCTCAGGGTACCACTGAGGGCAGGAAAGAGTCATGGTCAGAGGCCGCGGGATGCAGACGGACAGTGTCAGAAAGACACGTTTTTATTGGCTGTATCATTACACCAAAACACAACATTCTGGTTGTCTTGTGCATAATGTTATGCATATAATATGCATAACATTAAAAATGAATTGAACATTCCCCATTTTTTTCTGTTCTGAGTAGTTGTGAGAGGAGGAAAGGGTTCATTTTTCAGACTGATGATTTTTTTTTTTTTTTTTTTTTTTTTTTTTTTTTTTTAACTCAAGCATTCCTTTAGGATTTCAAATCAAGTTTCTGTCTCGATGTTAGTTCCAGGGCTGTGGTAAAAAAGGTTAACTGTGTAATGGCCGTATTCCCAGATATGGCTCTCTTGTTCTACCACCCGAGCAGGTCTGAGCGTGACATGTCATGGAAAACACTTATAACCTAATATTCCCATTACTGACAGATGTGACAAACAGCAGAAATAAAAAGCAGGTTGTCCTTACTTTGGCTCGGACATTTTCAAAGGAGGCTGGACTGACGAGTGAAAAGCAAATCAGGAACACATCCTGAGGGGGAGGGGGGGAAGAACAAACATCAGTACAACACTTAAGACGTAATCGGCACTAAGGAGATGTTTCTGTTATAACTGGGATACGGCTTAATGTTAAATATGATGCTGAAGATAAACAGATAGCACACAATATTGACTTAAAAGACCCCAAGATGTTCAGGCACGAGGGTCCACAAAACTAGACAGATCTGGACTCTGTTGGTTGAATACACACTGACTCCCACTTTTAGCCCCCATGTGAGCCTTTGGCACAGAGGCCAGTTTGTTGTCAGGACAAAGAGTGCAAACAAGAGCTCCCTTTCACTTCTTCAGACAGTGTATAGGTACTATGGATACATGGCTCTACTCTGCTGAGTGCAAAGACTCTGTCTTAAGCATTACAGGCCATGAATAACTCCAAATCAATGCTGGCAGAGTGAAAACAAGTGTCCATGTGAACATTGTCTGGCTGATACTAGTCTGTGCACGGCAGTGGTCTGAGACAAGCGGGATGAATGCATATACACACACCGTCTGTGGGTAGGACAGAGGCCTGAGCCTGTCGTAGTCCTCCTGTCCTGCTGTATCCCACAGGCCCAGGTTCACTGGTTTCCCATCAACCATCACATTGGCAGAGTAGTTGTCAAAGCTAGGAAGGGAGGTGGAGATTTGGTTTCAAATAAGCATAATAATCAAAACTTTCCCTCTGGGATAAATTAAGTTATATCCTATCTAAATGTACAACACAGCTGATATGAGTGTGTGTTACTTACACTGTGGGGATGTACTCTCCAGGAAAGGCATTGGTAGTGTAGCTGATGAGCAGGCATGTTTTACCCACAGCTCTGGGATTAGAGAGGAGAGGAGAAAAGATCGACAGAATAAACACAATGACTTGTTTGTATGGCTTATTCTCAGTTTTAATAATCACAGTATATTCTTCAGTGAAATGAAGGTAAGAGCAAGTTAGTTTTATAGTGTGTATCTGTAGCATTGTTTAACCTACCTCACACTAACAGCTGTTAACATTAGAATTAGGATTTTAGGGGGGGGTTCTTCAGGACTGGGAGTTTGCAGTCTTGTATTTACTTTTATTATCATCAAATACATATATCTACCTTTTAACAGATACAGGATGTGCTAAGAATGACACGTCAGAATAGAAGGCAAGATTTCTTTTTACACCACGTCTCAAACAAATAATTTGAACAATTATTAACTATTATTCTGTTATCAGGCATGATATCTTTCAAGTATGACTTTGCCAGTTCTAAGCTTGGGTTTAGGAAAACAACGTCCTAGACTAGCAATCAATAGCTTGACCTACAACTTGAAATGCTCTGTCTGCTGTAATAGAGGGACTAGAGGGTAGGGATGTACAAGACAAACTTGTGACAATGCTCATAGCTGAGCTGAAAAATGGTTTACAGACTTAACTAAATGTGATCAGGTATAAATCCCAAGGAGCATGGTTTAATGCCAACCAAATCCAGACAATAGCTCATTGCCTTTATGAACTTCCATATATGAAGACAATTTTATAAACACATTTTTATTCCTCAGTTTAATACAGGCAATGCTGCTTTGTTTTTTTAATTTGATATTTAAAATACCAAAATATTTGCTCTATTTGATATAGCTAGCCTAATGGACTGGATTCTTTGGATTATTGAGTAAATTTAGGCTACTGATCAGACTAGGCCATCAGTTTTAAGACCATAGGGTCCTTTTTGGTTGGGGTAGGCTAAAAAGAATAACTTGTTCCAAGACCTTTAGGAGGCTGTATGGTTAATGACAAACACACAAAGTGTAAATTTAATATCAAATTTATTAGCGAACAATCCAAGAACTTCTATACAGGACGAGGCGAGCTAGCTACAGCCTGCGTCATGTCTAATACAAGACATGCTGCCTGTGACCCATTCAGTCACACCTAACCGGAGCATGTAGATAAATCTGTCTGACCCAGCTGGACCGGAGAGCAGGCATAACAACAGCTGTCGCTCAATTTGGCATGTTATGTGAGGCTTGTTTGCCTCTAGACAACTGTTGGTAACTGGGTCAACGGAAACCACTATGTTAGCTTTTAACCGTTCACGTATGAGTAAAATTGAGACACTTTAGTTGTCAAAGTACGGATAAAAAGATGGTTTCACTTACCCGTCCCCCACCACCACACACTTAATGGCCTGCATCGGACGCCTCTCTCGCTAGCAACCAGCCAACGTCACAGCAGCTCGAGCTCAGTTAGCTTAGCTAGCTAGCTAACGGCGGCTAAAATAAAACCACACCGGTTACGCTTAAAAAGTACAACGTAAATTAGCTAGCTAAGTGAGCTGTCCAAAAAAGTTGATAAGGGTTGACTTTACAGAAATGATCCGGCTTGTCTCTTCTTCTCAGCAACACCCGGTGAAACTCCAAAGTTGTAATTCAGGCAGGCAACACCCAGGGAAAAAAAACTCTGGAAAGATTGAGAGAAAAAAAACGCCCACAGTTTGGAAGCTGCAGGCAGCTCCGAGATCCCTACAAGTCATATCCGGTCAGAGCAGGACGGCCAAACCGTGCCATCTACTGGTTCCAACTGGTTCCAACAGGAATATGCCACTGAGTTCAAGAAAAAGAACCAGTGTCAGGTAACAAAACAACTCCGCCATCTAGTTTGTTAAATGCAGTGATGAAAGAAATATTAACATCATTTTCCTAAGTAAAAGTTTAAATACAGCAATGTAATAATACTATTTGTTGTAAGATACAATGCAGTAGAATAGTTACCGCTGTATAATTATGTTTTATATCACTGGATAATTATTAGTGATGCATAGATATGTAAGAAGAACTGTAATGTTGCAGCTGGTCGAGGTACAGCTAATTTATTATCTGTAGTAGTAACTAAAGCTGTCAAGTAAATATTGTAAAGTATAATGGTTTCCTCCGCGTAGTAGAAGCATAAAGCAGAAACATAGAAATACTCAAGTAAAGTACAAGCACCTCCTAAAAATAATTCATTTTTCACTTATTTGAATAATGTATCTGAGTTTTCTATACCAACAAACTGTAGAACTGAGTCTGCAGTGAAGTGTGAACAACAAAAGCCCCTACCCACTTTATTTTTATATTGTAGCCGCTGGTATATGATTACCTTTACTTGCAATTAATGATGGGTTCTGTTCATTTTATTAATGCAGCAGTGTTAGATCTTTGTTTTGTTCTTAAGTTCAAGGATAGGATTCTCTCTCTTAATTCTTACTAACCTTGGTGTAGAAAAGAATGAGATCTTAAAGGGATACGCCACCGTTTGTTGAAATAGGGCTTATCACGGTCTCCCCTAGATGTAGATAGGTGGACCAACGCATTTTTTGTCTTAGTGCATATAATTAGGTTGTTTTTTTGTCTTTTGTTGGCTCACTTTTACTCACAACATGCTAACCGGCAACATAGGATTCCATTCATGCTAAGCTAACTAGCGGCGGCACTGACAGTGTTGCACTGGACCAGAGCCATAGAGATAGTAATGTAATGTCTTTCTCTATCACTCTGCGCCGGACTAAAACAATGCATGCACAAAAAATGCGTTAGCCCACCTATCTACAGCTAGGGGAGACCGTGATAAGCCCTATTTCAACAAACGGTGGCCTATCCCTTTAAATACTTTAGAGCAATTGCAAAAATCAGTGATAGATGAAAATAATCTAATAATCAAATAATACAATATGATGCATTTTATAGATCAAACTACCCACAGTATATAAAATAATTAAAATCAGCCCCACTTTGACCAACTGCAACAATAATTGTATCTATATCCAAGTATATTATTATAACACCCTGAAAACAGCCATTCTGCAAATATCACATTTTACTTTTCATAATACGTTTGCACTTTTACTTGTAATTGAGTATTTGCACATTGTGGTATAAAATATCTGAATACCTTTGATACAAATGATTGCTTCCTACTTCTGCATGAAGTACTGCAAAAACAATCAGTCTGCAGTCTTTGCATGTGAACATGAGAGGGCAGCATTTTACAATTTTACAGTTTTATTGTCTAACTACAGTCTATGTCAAAATTTTAATTGCCAACAAAATGTAAAATGCCAACACCTAACAGACACAGACACACACACACACACACACACACACACACACACACACACACACACACACACACACACACACACACACACACACACACACACACACACACACACACACACACACACACACATACACACACACACACACTCACACTCACACTCATATACTTTTGGTTTGGTTTTGGTTATAGCAATCACCGGCCCTACACACACACACACACACACACACACACACACACACACACACACACACACACACACACACACACACACACACACACACACACTAGCTAGTAACTAACTAGTACTTTTAGTGTGTATGTTTCTTTGTATTTATGATTGTTGTTTTACTATTTATTTCTTGTCTTTTTACATTTAGATTTATGTTACTGGGTGAACTGCTGTTAAAAATTTTGTTAATTTTGTACAATGACGATAAATCTTCTAATTCTGATGCACACTCACACACAAATGTGCGTTTGACTATCTTTGTGGGGACCCGTCATTGACATAATGCATTCCTTAGCCCCTTACCCTGACCTTAACCATCAAAACTAAATGCCTAACCTTAACCCTTACCCTCACCCAAGCCATAACCTAATTCTAACCCTAATCCTAAAACCAAGGCTTAACCCTCAAACAGCCCTTTAAACATGTGGGGTCCAGCATTTTGGCCCCACAAAGCTGTCCGGACCCCACAAGTATACTGTATTCCTGGTTTTTGGACCCCACAAATGTAGTTAAACAAGAACACACACACACACACACACACACACACACACACACACACACACACACACACACACACACACACACACACATACAGATGCTGCCCTGTAACCTTGACTCTGGATTATGTTATTGGGGGATTTCCCCAGCAAACAACACATTAATAGGATAAACGTCACCATTAAATGGAGGGTAAAAGCAGAGGAGTGATTAATGGAGGATAAACAGCCCTGTCGTCGGTACACCAGGGAGGCTGTAAAACAGTGGAGTCACACTGTGCGACATCAGGATGTCAAACTGAGAAAAGACATTAAAGGGGAAAGCTGCTTTGAAGCAGTATTCATACATCTCCAGAAAAGATAATTTAGAATTTAGTATGTCTTGAATGAGTTTCACAAACACTGGGCTTTTCAAAAAATGTTGTTCATGTTAGACTGGTTGCATCCAAATTAGCAGGAAATCCATCTACTGTGTTTGTCCAACAAATCGCTGCTGTGGTATCACATTTTGACTAGTTCCTCCTTTCAGTGCAGTAAGTCTGTTTGGCATTTGTCATTGTTTTCAGGCTGTTCTACTGACTGATAATTAATTTAGCAGTTTTTTTTTTTTTTTACCAGTGTAACAAACTGTAGTTTGATTTGACCTTTTTGGAGCGCTGTTACAGGGGTGAGTAAATATGTAGCTGGAGCTATTACCTGGGTAGCTTAGCATAAAGACTACAAACAGGGGGAAACAGCTAGCCTTTCTTTGGAACAAGGGTTCGTAAAAGAGCTTCACATGAGAGGTATCAACAACAGGTCAGAGCTGCTGTTAAAGAGAACTTTGTTGGTGAGGCTTTTTATTGTGCACTGTCACACTCAGCTCTCCCCCCGCTTGCATCTCCCTTCAAACTGCAGTTGGAAGAGTCATTTTATCGGATCATTATGTTCCACCATTAGCTCTCTAAATAATCACCGAGATTTAATGACCCTTGTCATGGTGCTCTCATTTGCATAGGAGTCAGATTGACTGTCTGCAGGCAATCAGCACTTAAATGCCAGAATGTGCTCTGTAATGGTAGCACTCACGACCGAGTCCACGGGATGCCTGATGCATAATGTGTCGAAGTGAAAGTTAAAGGATGAGAGTATCTACAAGTTATTCCCTGGATTTCATCATTTCAGCTCAACTAAGCGAATAAAGCAGATGCCTGAACCAGAGGCTTTGGCATTTATGCTGCTGCGATGATGATCAGTGTAATGCTGCAGTTATAAGAACCTATATATAACTAGAGTCGCTATGAATCATTCAGCAGCTCGAACTGTGACAGCTGATGGATTTTCAGAGAATTTATCTGTGGAGGCGAGTCTGATAAGGGCACTGCACATCTGATAATAGAGTTATAGAGTTAGTGATGTTTTTTTTATGTCACAGCCACCCATGAAGGCTTTTCAAACTCACCCACTTATACACATATACAAAAATGCACAAAAATAGCCTTTAGTGGCTAAATTGGTTTAATAAGGGTGCAAATCATACAGTTAAGTAATGTTTCATTAATGCATTGCTCATAATGATTTAATGCAGGATGTATGATGAATTCCTGTTGCCCACCATTAACAAAGTATCACGTCACTATGACTTAATGTGATTAGTTCACACTGTTAGTTCACAGATACTGCGTACATTAATTGATATGCGTCCACATTTACAGTAGGCCTACCTATTCTGACAAAAAAATATGAAGCAGTTGTTTTCTATCAAACGCATTGATGCAAACATTTACATGTTGCTGCACCAAACCAAAAGCATCTAGCTGCTAGCAGATGCCAATTGACAAACTAGAGGAAAATGGACTGGAATTGAGAAAAAATGGCTTCATATTTCTGAGAATAGTTACTGTTCTGCATTGGTCTGAAATCAATTTTATAAAACTGGAATCCAGCTACAGTTTGCTTCAGATTGATTCCAGGCAGCTGTGTGCAGCTTGTTTATTAGCCAGTGGCAGCAGATGCAGATGTTAAAGCTTTCTAAAAATAAACTTTTGAAGGAGTCCTCGCTCTGCATGAGCAGTGACATGCAGCATACGCAGAGCTTTAGTCATCAGGTGAAAAAAAGAGGACTTCTGTGTGATTACTTGTGTCCAGTCCCATCTATTCACAAAGCTTTTCTTTTTTTCTGATGACAATCAGCCATGGGTCACTTCTGCAATCAGATTCAATCAGATCTATCAGAGCTGTGAGGTGAGACATGCTCCCAGTTGGAAAGATGTCCCTTGTCTTTCCTTTGTCCTCCTTATTTTCTGTGTGTCTGTGTGTGTGTGTGTGTGTGTGTGTGTGTGTGTGTGTTTCTCCAGTTTCTCTTCCGTTCTTTACAGACATGGCCTGCTTCACTCTCTCCACCATTGTGAGAAAGGAAGTGTGTGACATTACTTGTGTGTTTGCATTAGCAGGAATGTGTGTGGGACTGTTGCAGATGGTTTTCACAGGATTCAGGAATTCCTCAGAATCTCATCTGGCACAAAAACACAAATGAACTATCCTCTGGAGTCCCAGCTTTCAGTATTTGTTTCCAACAACAATAATCATTATATTTTCTAAAGAACCCTGAATTTGAACACCATCATTACTGGTAGACTCTCTTTAGTGACACACGAGTGATGATACATCTAGTGGAGCTGACTCAGCCTAATTGCTAAATGCAGCATGTTATTTTATTGGTTTAACTTGAAGATGTCTATGTATTTCACTACTTGCCAAACAGACAGTGGAGGGCTGAGTAGACATTAAATAATCAGCACGTCTCAATGAAAATAAATCAGACTCTAATACTGAAGCTCTGATGCTGTGCGGCTCAACATCTACCTCATTATAACAGTATGGGTCAAGAAGCAGGCTACTTGCTTACAATGTTGCCGCCGAACAACTGCAGCCAAGAGATGCGCCGGATGAATCTGGTTCCACAGGGTCACTTCCTTGATGAGTGTGATAAAAGTTCAGGGCACAACATTTTGGATGTGCCTGTTTAGTTGACAGGGGGGGGGGGGGGGGCACCTACTTTCCCTCAATGTTTGTGGTCTCCCATACTTCCCAGAAAACCTGTTGACAACCTTCAGAGAATAGAGCTTGCGTGCTCTTGCTGTGGGGTATAATGTTAAGTGTGATATTAACAGCAAAATGTTTTCGCCCAGTGTGGAAAAAGTGAGACTCCACACTGGCTGCACTGCATTCTGGTCTATGGAGGCAACTGACAATCTAACCATGATTTAATATAATATAATATTGTCTACATTTGGTGACTTGCAGGGGAATCATAAACATACTCCTCCAACAACAAAATAGTTCCTTGTTCTTAAGGGGTCTTTACTGAAAATAGTGGGGGGAAAGGCAGGCTGAGATTGCCTCCACATGACTCTCACAGACAATTTCGAAATATCTACGTTTTTTTGCGGCCGCCTGACTCACGTGCGCGCCGGACCGGCTATCAAAACAAAGAACAGAGAAGCTCAGATCACAACACACAGAGAGAGTGTGACTTCATCCTCTGCTCAGAATGCCATTACTCCACTATATCTTTACATAGCAACTATTTGTTTGCTGCTATATTACTGTTCTGTATGTCAAATACAGCCCCTTTAAACAATATAAAACGGTGATATAAGGCATGGTAAACTGAATCAGGTTTCTGTGCAGAAAGTCTCTGTATGAGGAACACCATCTTCACCCAGTTATCCGCTCGGTTTTTCTCAACAAAGACATATCAGCCAACTGACAGCCTAACCCTATAGTTCTCACATGCATGCATGCATACATAATGTGTATATGTGCCCAGCTGTAATCAGACTGCAGCACATGCACACTCATCAGGGCTCGAGGTCCGTCCATGCACTCCACGGCTCTGCACATGAGATGTTTTAATATGGCTGACATATGCTGCCTTGTAGGAACCAGCTTCCAAGGAAATTTTGGAGTGCATCCATCCAAAGTTTTTCTTTTTTTTTGCTGGCTTGTGGGGGGGGGATAAATATAACTAATGCAGGCAAAAAAGGATGTCAGACTGAGGCCAAGTTTATGGGTCATAAATTAATCAGAGGCTGACTCTTGCATCTTCTGCTCTTATTATATTTGCTGGAATATGTATTGGTCTATTTGGAAGACAAATGCTTTAATTCCAAATGTTCCTAATCCCACTAAACACTGTGCGCTATGTGAACAGCAGATACATGATTAACTCTAGTGTTTTCATTGATTAGAGGAAACTAATTAAATTGTAGCATGGAGAGAGCTCTTGCTGGACTCCTGGAAACTTCCTGTGCTGCTTGGGACATCCGCTCTTAACACAGGCTTGTTCCCAAAACTGACGGCCTTTACTTCCCTCATATGGGGTTATATATGTGCCTCATTCCACCCCTCACACTTTACTTTTTGTGCGCATTTCAGCGAGATATACCCCCCAGAAATATTGGAGGAAAAGAGAGATGGTGACGAAGACGTCATGTGTCCAATGAAGTTTCTCAGTAAACATGAAACCTACTTTGTTCCTGGCTGCAGGCAGGCCTTTGAGGGGGTGTGAGGAGGAATTCATGGGAACATGCCGCAAATGAAAGTAATAACAACCAACAATGTGGAACCAGTATTTCTTTATGCCTGAAGCTTTTGAGGCGGAGAGGACCATTCATTTTCTATTTTAGGAAAGAGAGGATAGTTTTTGGAATAGAACATTAATCCAAGGAAATACTTAAAGTTAAGTAAAGTCATCTTTATGACCCTGGATAGAGCAGCTTTTGTATCAGTAACATGATCAGATCATAAGACTCATGCTCTTTTTGAGGCTGAAGTAATCAATACTTCAAGGTGATTAAATCATGCCGACTCTTCTCTTGTTTGAATCAAAGACGTCCATTTGGCATCTTATTTATAAAGCACCTTTCATTACTCGTAAACTCAAAACTGCTTTACATTGAAAGACAAAATATAAAAAAAATATAAGCATAAACATGAGAACAAAGCATAGAAAATTTAGACTACAGTATAAGTATCAACACAACAAGACAATCAAGCAAGATAGCTCTAATAACAGTCCTACACTATTAATTATGAGTTGTACGTGTTTTATACTGTATCATGAACCAATTTGCACTGATTTGAAACGTGTGTTCATTTTAGTCTGTTTGTACTGTACTCATTCCAGTACCACTGAGGTCATTCCTGGTGTGTGAAACAATGGATTTGCGCATCAGTTATGTCAGAGTGGCTGTGCTGCTCAAGCAGGAGAGGAGGCGCACTGAGGTTTGTACCACTGAAGGGACAGTAAGGGTGGACGTAGTGTACCAGTTCCCATACTTGTTGCATAACAGCTCAAGCTTTGCATTAACAAAAGAAAAATCCAACAAACTCTCACTGTATAATTTTACTGCAACGATCAGACTTCTAGCACATTATGTACATGTTAAGATTGGCTGCTTGCACTAACAATGAATGAATAAATGAGTCAAAAGATGTCACTCAAACCAACAAATGCATACTGTGCTGTAAAAAGTGAAAAGCGTTGGCTAAGATATGGATGAGTAGTGATGCTATCTCTTCTCTGTGTGCGTGTACAACTTGCCGAACAGAAATCAGAACTTCTCAAATGCATAAACACAGAAACAGGACACTACATTAGCAGCCTCCTGCCTTTTTAAAGACAGGAAATAAAAAGATTGTGCTCCACAGAGAGGACAGTAATAAGCCAAACAGGAAATTAATACATTTCAAGTTCAACCCTTTAATGTATGTTCTGCTAACATTATTATGGTCGAGATGTTAGAAGATGTTTTTTTTTTATATATATATAAAAACACTGAAAGCTGATTTACCAAGTGGGCAAAATATGCCCAGGACCCCAGATTTCTAAATTGATTAACTTGAAAATTAGCCACTTAGGTATAATATCAACTAAGGAAGGTCCTAGGATGGAAGGAAGGATTTATAGTTTAAACATCTTTATTATTTTATTTAGCATATATTGTGCTCTCATGGTGTGTATTTCTAAATTAACTGGATCAAGTTTTTTTCAAATTGTACTCAGTGGAGTAAAAAGTACAATATTTCCCTCTGAATTGTTGAGTCAAAGTATTATTTAAGTAGCATTACAACGGTAAAAACATTTGCACTATTTAGAATTTATTACTGTATTGTAAATATTACTTATCATTTTGAATTGTATATATTACTTATATTTCTTTATCATATTTGTACATATTACTTATGTTTTTTTTTTAAATCTTCATTTGTATATATTTCTTATCTTTTGTGTTAAACTTGTTGTGTGTGTCCTTATTGCACCGTGGGTCGGAGAGAAGCATATTTTCAATTGCTCTGTACGTCTGGCACATACAGCAGAATTGACAATAAAGTTGACTTGACTTGATTTGACTAGATTTCACCACTGGTAGTGAAGAGACACAGGTCAGATCAGATTTCATAATATAGTAAGGGTGGAGGAGGACAGGCCGATCACATCACTTCCCTTTCTGTTACTTTCTTCCATTGTCCGCCTGTAGTGCTGCACAATGGGTCCTCAGCACAACTCCCTTCCTGAACTCTGGACCACATGCTGCCTCCTGCCTTCATATTGGTCTCTGCAGTGCATCACTGCTGGTGTGGCTGGGATCTTTCCTGGAAAAGCCTCAGCTAGTGAGGCATGAGCTCACATGGGCAGGGACAGACAGGAAGTATCCAAGCTGTTTTTTTCTTTGGCCTTCAAAGGTGTCCTCATGCCTGTATTACTAATATGGAAAGTGGGGCAATGGTATGAAATTAGAATCAGACAAGCATAGTTTTTTTTTTTTAAGAGATGCTTTTAGGAAGGCTCTTTGAAGCAGTCCACATCATGTTTGGATCATAAATAAAGCAAATCATAAAATTAGAACTACTTTAGTATAAATCAATAATATTAACTAAGTCACTTTAAGAGGTCAAACTGTTAAATCTGATCTGTAGTCAAACCAAAGGCACCCCTGACATGTTTCCTGTTCTTCTCAGTTTACCTTCACATTATTGATTAAGGAGTTTAACCCCTGGCTGAACTTAAGGAGCCTGTCCTTTGACCTTAAAGAGTAACTAAATGTTTTGGAGAGAGGCTGTAAACTGCAGATGGATCTACTTCTTGACTTGGCTTTG
>CM042443.1:16835655-16983155 GCA_023631565.1 Gymnocephalus cernua
ATTAGCATGACCCAGGCCAGGAGAGACCCGCATCTGGACTTCCACTTTTCTTTCCCACTTTATTCATGTCTGAACAGTCTGAATATACCTAAACCAAAGAAGCTTTGCCCTGAATGTAAGTTCAAGTGACGATGACCCAATTTGACCTATTTCACTGATCTTAATTTATACTTGTGCGTACAGGGGCTGTTTTTCTATAATCATACTCTTCATGTCCTTATATTATTAAATACATTTTCATTATACTGCTGTCTGTGTATATTCACAGAGGATGAGTCCCAGGGATTTTGGTGACCCCCTAATGTTTCCTTTAGTGCCAACTTTCGGGCATTAATTGTACACAAGAAATATCTAATGGGCAAATTACCATGAAACTAATTGAGCATATTTATGATTGAGGGGGGAAGATCCCTTCATATTTTGGACACTTCATTAGCTTTACTCTGCCATATATATATATATATATATATATATATATATATATATATTTATTTTGTATGTGTTTCAGGGGAGATTTTTTAGTATGTCACCATTGTCTACATGTTGTTTCAGAGGCTTGTTGAAAGTAACATTATTCTCAAATCACAGTGTAAGATTTCACCTGTATCCTCTTTGTGGTTTAAATCATGTCATGGACCATAAACGTCCCCTAAAAAAATGAGTTGAACACATGTTCCACCCGCCATACATGAGGCCAGTCAAAGAGATACCAGTCACTGAATCATGTGACAGGATGTCAGAGGGTGCAGGGGCACGCTGTCTGTGATCAAACTGGAAACATACGACACACGTCCAGAGAGATTATGTGCAGCGCCGTGCAATGTGTGGGAGAGCTATTAAAATAACTTACCATAAATGTTAAAGTAAATAAGAGCTGTCGTTCGCTCACTGACACCCTCGCTGCCTCTTGCTCTCTTGCACGCATCACTTAACATTGTTCACGTGCACACATTGATATGCTGGTATCAAAGCACGAGCACTTGGCACTAAATTTGTTTCCACCAGTCACTTTCAGCAGCTGAAGTCAAAGTTACACCTTCATCAAGAGCTGTCGCCACTTAATTAAGTGAGTAATTCAACGGCATATAAACTTACTATGATAACTTAAAGCTTAAGCTTAACGAACGTCCGTTACATTCAAGCCGTTGCCTAATGAGTTGATACAAATCTGATTAAGACTATCAGCTCCACACAACTCTCTCTGTATTTCTCAGTATGGCTGTGTTAAGAAGATTGTGGCGTCCGGTGACTTTCCCGCGCAGAAACTCGAGTGAAGATAATTATCTCTTCGGAAGAGGACTTCCGTACGATTGTGATGTCACATCTATGCTATATAGAGCAGGGCGATAGGGAGAAAATCAGATATCACGATATTCTTGACCAAATACCTCGTTATCGATATCGCGGCGATATTCTAGGGTTGACAATTGGTGCTTTACATATCTTCACACTTCGATTTTAGATAAATAATTATCAGTAATGTGGACATAATGTCTAAGTGGGGAAAAGGCAAATATCAGAACAGTTAACATTCTTAGTAAGTTCAGAAAAGTACATAACTTTACTGTAATGCAGCCTTTAAAACCAGGAAAAGACAACACTTATGTCATATCACGATATTACGATATCCAAAATCTAATACGAAATCTAGTCTCATATCACGATATCGATATAATATCAATATATTACCCAGCCCTACTATATATAGGTAGAAAGTTCAGCTACAGTGCTGTTACAGTCAGTGTCTGTTACAGTCAGCAAGGCAGGGCCTCCAGTATTTGGAGTTCAGTAGCTTGTGAAAAATAAGGTGTATCACATTTAGTAGTCGGACCGGACATCCCTACAAATATCACAGTGTTTCCCCTAGGATTTTTTTAAGCCGTGGTGGCAGGTATGTCAGTTCAGTTCAGTTTATAAGAATTTGTCCAAATTTCTAGATTCCCGCCAAGCTAAGCTAAGACTACAACCGACAGCTTTATTTGTTTTAGCTTTTTGCAGAGTAGAGCTGTGTTTGGTAAAACAGCGCGGTGGACGAGAGCAGACAGAGCAGATTAAAATATCTCTTCCTACATGTTTATGACGGTCTATACAGGTGAGTGCATTGATAAGTATTGACTTTTTACTCATGAAGGTTTTATCGTAACCTACTTACAGTGACGAGACTAGCGTTCATCTGCCCCCCCAGCGGCCGTTGGTAATCCTCGGTATCGTTACCAGTCAGGTGCTGCGCGTGTTTTAGATGTGTGTGTGCGGTAACGTTAACGCGCACACACACAACTCTGCTGCGTGTGTGTGGCGCGCAGGCAAGAATCCCGGCATGTGAATAGAGAGGGGGGGCTGGGTTTGTGCTCTACCTGTGAAGCGCGTGTCCGCGCTATTCTCCGACAATCAACATTGACACCGTGGCGTGGCGGCAGACATTTAACTGTGGCGATGCGCCACTTGAAAATCAACGTAGGGGAAACGCTGTATCATAAAACTGTGAATAAAACTTGTGATGTCAAAGCCATTTCTCAGTGGTTGTGAATCCATCCAATGACAATCTGTGCTTTGTAGCTCAGAGGTGCTTTTTTTTTGTTGCATGCCAACAAATGCACATTACTCTTACGTGTGTGCATTAGGGACAATGTCCTCATGTACATGTATGGAGAGCTATTTCATTCAAAACCCCATCCAAACTGCTCACCACCTATCCAATCATCATGCGGCGCCTGCTTTCTGCCAGAAATCTTTAGCGGTAGTAATATAAGGAGCGACAAAGTATGGTCACATAGGAGTCCAGACCTGATATATTTACAGAGATTTATCACACAAACAGAATTCACAAGGCACAGTGTGAGGTCGGTTTAATTTGGGTACCAGCGCACATGGGTGTACTCACTTCCTCTTTTTAAAGAATTCTGTTGATACCTTTTTTATCAAATATAGATGAGGACAATCACGGTAAGGCTGTTTGATAAATCTCAATATATCAGGTCTTCTCGCTCCACTTCAGGTTTAGTTGAATTTTATTCAAATTTAGTTGATTTTCTGTCCAATCATCGCTAGCATGCGCTACCCAGTTAGATATCTGGATAAAGAGAGAGAGAGGAACTTTCTGCCAGAAAGCCTATGCGGTTGAAGATACCATAGAGAATCAGAGTTACGGATTACCCAGTCACCCAGCCAGGGCCCCAAACTGAGGAAGGGATGGCAGAGTTTCTGACCTTTACCATGTAGACCAGTGGAAAACCTGTAAGGGACATCATTGGTGGAATAATGGTGATTTGGAGCAAGGGGAGACCAACCTGCACATATGGTCCATACTTATCAGTTAAACTTATCTACACACTGAATGAATGAATGAATATAAACCGTGCAACTGCATTATTTGCGAGACTCAGCTGTAGCATGGCATTCATTAGAACATGTTTACTGTGCTTGCTAATCAGAGTTGGCTCTTCTGTACATGCCACAGAGCAGAGAGGGCCTGGCTTCAAACTGGCTAAAAATGAGCAACAGCCTTGAAATCCTAAGTGTTTTGATTACTCTCATTGTATAGCTGGATGGAGAAGTGGAAAAAACACAGAAGCAGAGATTGGCCAGAAAGCGGCCCACCGAACGTCTGGATAGAGGCCTTGAATTTTAACACTTGGCTTTCTTGTGTTTTCTCTTCTTTATTGCAGCTTTGTGATGCCGCAGTCAAGGGATACATATGTTTTGCGAGTTCGGGGAATTTAAAACGCTGCTAGAATGAATAGAATTTACCTTTTCAAAATGCTCATGTCTTGTATGTTTGTGGGTAGAGACGCCACAAAACATGCTGAAATGTTTGCTAATGGGGTTTCCTTGACCAAATTTCCTGTGCGAGTGTCGTGATAACCCGCTTTGTCAATCAGCACTCTTCGGTCTATCTGACCGTGGGAAAAGTTGAATGGGAAAAGGCCTTTCCTTCAATTCTTCTATGGACTGAATGTGTCAGTTGAAATAACAAATCATATCTGACTGCAGCACTTACTGTTTTGTCTGTAGGCGCCTTTTTAGTGGTGCACACATGGCAGTGTCTGTGTGCGGTATCTCGCCTCGGCTTTCTGATTAGAAATATTTCCCTTGGAAAGAAACTTGCCTTTCTTCTCTGCAGTTTTTGTAATCATCTTCTCAAACTTAACAGACATCTGAATGTATATAATTATTTCATATCACCTTCACGCCAGCAGGCATGAAACCCAAGCTAAGGTGGCTTTTTGCAAAACCTGAATCAACATAGCCTACTCTATGTGAAATTGTTGGCGCCTAGTGCTGTAGTTCTGAGGGGGATTAACTGGTAATAAGGGAAGTTGGTGTGATTTAGGTATGGTCTTTGTTGTGGCTGTAGGGTAGAGTGTGTGGGAGGACATCAGACAGTCACTCGGGGCGAGCTGCGGCTGCTCTCTATAGCTTTACTTTACCCAAGGCTGGCTGGCTTATTGTAAGTGGTTGGTGCTGAATGGCTAGACAGCAGCAGAACATCTGTGCCTCTCTGCATCTGGATGTTTCATCTACCTAACGTCTCCATGGAGATGCTCTGCAGCGTTAAATGTGGAATCTGCTTAATAGGTAAAATGCAATAGAGCTGAAATGATTAGTCTATAAGTCGAGCAACAGAAAAATAATAAAAACAAATAACTGGTCACTATAGTTCCAGCCTCTCAAATGTGAATATTTTATGGTTAGTTTTCTATCTATCTATCTAACTAAATATCTTCAGGGTTTTGGACTGTTGATCTGACAAAATATGTCACCCTGGGCTTTGGGAACTTGTGATGGGCATGTTTCACTACTTTTGGCATAAGATTAATCAAGAAAAAAATAAAAGTAGATACATTAAAGCCATAATTAGTTGCAGCCTAAAAGTAATATTTTCAAGATTGAAAGATAAAAGCATCACAAAAACTTGAAGTAAACTCTTTCCTTCCATATGTAATAAAATTAAGCTACAAATAGGGATGTAGTAGCATGTTTTGGTGATTTGCATTTACATTAACAAGTATTTTCCCTCCAATATTAACGAATACAGTAAGGTAACAGACTATGAAAAAGTTAGTTAGCTAGTTACGCCAAAAATCCGTTTACGTCAGTAGTTAAAGAAATAGCTTTCTTGCCGACACTTGGATGAGAAGATAACTTTCATGCTTATATGCTAAACGTGAATCTAAGTGACCGCTAGCTTAGCTTAGCATAAAGGCTGGAAACGGGGGGAAACAGCTAGCCTGGCTCCGTCTAAAAAGCTAGCTAATGCTTGTTTATTAACACTTTATATCATGTTTGTTCATTCATACAAAAACTGAGGTGTAAAAACGACATGTTGGGTGATTTATAGGTGGTTAGTTAGGTATGTGACAGACTATTACTGGCGAGGATTTTGTTACCCTTTGACAGAGAAGTTTCCCCGTTTCCACTCTTTGGAGAGTGGTATCGATCTTCTCATCCAACTTTTGGCAAGAAAGCAAATAAGAGAATTTCCCAAACTGTCAAATAATTGACAAGGATAAATACCAGCAATGATAAATAAGCTATACAACATTTTATACAAAACCTTTTGCTTTTATGTGAATGTCTTTCATGCTCCACACATGTTTTATTCACCTAGCTGCAGAAAGAATTCCCCCTTTGGGTATAAAAACATGGATTGAATTCACCACTTCCAAATTTGCTGCAACACCCCAGTGACCTGAAATAAATGTCTGCAATGTTTTAGGCAAAAACGTGTCTTTTATGTGTGTTGACAGAGATGCCAAAAAAAATGTGCTAAAATGTACTCTTTACAATCTTGTTGGGTGACCCGGCAGGCTGGCTGTGTTGTTTAAAGGCTCAAGGGGAGATTTGGAAAGAACAGAAATGAATTTTGACTGCCAAGATTATGGGTTTTGTGGTGCAACATTAGAAGATTAAAATGTAAACTAGTATACCACATGCAACAAGACAAATGCACAAACACAGTGTGTGCTGGCGCGGGATGGGCAGGGATTGAACCCGAGCTTGTAACAAACTGCACTACTTAAGTGTTGACAGAGAAGACTACATATGGACCTGATTAGGGGAGAGAGTGGGGAGTCTTCCCGACATGTTCCCATCACCATGGTAGTGTGTGTGTGTGAGTGTGAGTGTGTGAGTGTGTGTGTGTGCGTGTGTGTGTGGGGGATGCAAGACATTGTAAGGCAACATTTATGTTGTTGTGAATAGAGGTATGCTTGGCCTGAAGTTATTGCTCGGAGCTGTCAAGATGGGCTCTTCAAGCGCGAGACAGAGAGCAGATGGGAGACAAAAGGAAAGGCAAATTAAATGAGCAGGAGTCGGGGAGGAACACAGACAGACATTAAGGGCAGCAGAGATGTGTAATCCACACCTAATGTCAGTGGAAGGAGGTTTAAGAGAAAACAGGGTCCAGCTGACCATGAAGACAGGTTGAGGGAGGGGTGTTCAGAGACAGAGGCTGGAGGGTAGACGGGTGTTTCTTGGCTTCTGCGGCTCAATAGTAACGGAGAACCACACTAACGCCCAGCTCATTCTCACCTTAATAACATGTCCTGGCACTCTTTCATTTCATTTCCTGCACTTTGTTTTCATGATCAAGTATATTTTCCCTCCTGTTCTGCTTCAAATAGACGTGGTGAGGACAGAGCTGTCTTTGATCCAGCAGGTTGATATTTAACATGATCCTTCCATAAGGAACTGCATTGAACTTAGAGCCAACACCAAGAGAGAGCAATTATCTAAACGTTGTGGGTGGTTTCTGTTGTTACTGTCAAAGGTTGCTCTGGTGTCATTGTGAATGGGATAAGGGTTGTCCGCCAAAGTCCGTGTTTTCGCAGGCAGGCGCACAACCATCACAGGAACATCCTGAATCTCAAAAAGCTGCATGTCCTGGCCAACAGAGCTGCTGCACACTGGAAGCTTTAAAGTCAGTGACAACCCTTGGGGTCGACCCTGTCCCTGCTGCTGTCTGCACATCGTCAGCATCATCGGAGATATCAAAACATATTTCCTCTTGTTCACTGTGTACAGAATGAAAAGCACCCATACAGATAAAAAAAAAACAAATTGCCTCCCAAGCTAGATATCTTTCACAATAATGGTGGTGAGCGTGTTCATGTCAGATAAAGCGTTACATTCATTCTGCTTCCTGTCAATATACTGACACCCACAGGAAGCAACAGCAGTGTGTGTCAGGAAATGATCCCTCAAATATATGTCGCCTTTTCAAAATGTATTGTCACATCCATGTCTTCCATCCTTTGTTTGTTAAGACCAGGATTATTTCCGAAACAGTCATGTGAGGTTTTACTGCGGCACAACGGTGCTTTGAGCTAAATGCTAAAACCAGCAGGCTAACGTGCTTATAAAGGACGGTGCTAACTGATGTTCAGCAAGTATAATGTTTACCATGTTGACCATCTTAGTTTAGCGTGTTAGCTTGCTAATTAACTAATGCTTATTAACATTAAACACATATCGTACAAAGTAGTAAAGAGGCTTTGCCTCTGTAACACCAGTATTCAGCCACGTTTTGTTGAATTTTAGATATCCTAGTACCGTGCGAGAATGAAAGTGAAATTTATTAACATAGACTCTATAGACTAAACTTTTACAGCTTCCCTGTAAAGTCGGCCTAAAACCTGGCTGATCATGTGAGATCTGTTGCAGGGAGTGAACAGGGAGCCACTTGGACTGCACTCAGCCTGTGAAAGCCCCTCATCCTGCCAGGACGCCAGGAGAAACAGCATCCATCTAATACGCTCTCAGGCCGATCAAATCATCAGATTATGATTACTTTGGCCGCCAGCATATGGCAGCGGAACCCCCTCAGATTCTGCTGGCAGTGTTCATCGAATCAAATATTGACATAGTGCTGATGCCGAGCAGATGTGTGATATAAGGAGGACATCGTGTGCAGACCACCTCCCATGCTACAACACACGCGCGCAAATGCACTCACAGCAGGAGCTCCCTCTCTAAAACTGCAGATTAACCAGAGCAATCAGCGTGAGGGCAATTGAGCTCCCCGAGCCCCAGATTCTCCTCATGACCCCAGATGTAGTTAAAAACCAGAATCCGTTTTAGCTCCCCAAATCTCTCTTCTCACGCAACGGCCAGGACTTTTAGTAACTGAATTATTGCTGAACAGGCTACAGCACAGTGCACTGTACTAATGCTTGATTTCACCGACAGAGATACCACACACAGTGGTATAGTCTCTGATTTTTTTTTTCTCCACAGAAATAAATTAAAAATCACGTTTAAAAAATCTGATTTTTCACAGTATTCTCGCATTTTATGGACAAAAAAAATCAATTGCTTTATCGAGAAAAACAATTAGCAGATTGCACAGTCATGAAAATTCTTGCTAGTTGCATTTTCCGCCGTTTCCCTCGTTAAATACTATGTGCTCCTTCCACTAGCTTCTGTTACTCAGTGTAATCTGTCATTCAGCACTTCTTTCATCCGCCTTTCTAGAAAAACATTAATCGTGTTAAACAGACAAATGAGCATCAATCGCAGCACGTGCTATTAATTTAAATTTAAACAACCATTTATTAAACAAACTACAGCTCCCATGTAAATTTCCATGCTACATGGCAGCTTTTTGCACATGCTCGTAGACTCTTGTGTACATGACCTTTCACCGTCTGTATCATGACCTCCTTCACCTCCTCACGTTGGCCTTTGTGCTGAGGTCCCAGCATTCCTGCTTTATGGCTCTGAGCCAAAGTGCCTCTGCAGACAGCTACGCCTGACTATCTGCTGCTACACATACTGTCACATCATTTCATCACAAAGTAGGTTAAAGGCAGGCAGCGGCTGGTTTGGCGGCAGCATCTGTGCATATGCTGTTATACATGACACTTCCGCTCTAACAGACTCGTATTGGACTTTACGGAGCGGCGTGGAGGTCGAGCGTGGGGGATTAGGGCCAGCGTGCTCATGTGCAGTTCTATGCACGTGTCTGTCTGTGTCTGTATGTATGACCCAGGCTTTAATACAGTGCATGTCTTCGCCTACAGTTAGAGGGAGTGGGGTTGGCGGGTTTGAGATTATAGTCTAGATCCAAGAGGAAGTTTCCCTTGACTTCCTGCTTCCTTGCATGTGTCACAGAGTGCTGCAGGGCCAGCCAGGGTAACAGGGCTATCTCTTTTTTTATTTTATTTTTAGAGCTCATCCACTTTAAAAGACATTACAGCCGTTAAAGTCGCTATTTTAAAGCCAGTAGATCTGGACAAATCCTCTCTCACTTAACATGAGTCAGTGAAAACTGGGACCGCAGCCAGTGTTAAGTGAGCGTGGGATTTTCACTCTGAGCTCCATGTGCTCTGAGTACCTCGAAACTGCTATGGACACTGGTTTTAAGTCCTTGAATCACTTCACAAGGCTTTAAAATTTGATTTTGTTTTTCCCTTTTCTGTCTGTCCACTCTAACAAAAGGCCTAAACATATATATTGATATGTGGCCTAAATAAACGTGAAAGTTATGGAACTGAAGGTTGATGCGGACTGGTGTGGGGTTTGAGCTTGCCAAAGCATCCGTGCATAAGTTTAAATGCCATCCAAGCCTCTGGTATCAGTGGGTGGCCAGGGACAGTTGTTAGTTTTGGGTGTGAAGAGCAGCAGGGGATTATTCCTAAAAGTAGATTTTGAGGGATTTTGTTTTTAGGGGGGGGGCTTACCAGAGCCTCTTGTTCTGTGGTGCACATGTTGGAGTTTAAACCCTTTGGACACTCTCAACCCGCCGTTCTATGCAGTGGATTTCTGAACTGCCACATAGCAGATTTCATTGAAAAGGTTAAAAAAATCGGACATTTTTTTTTTTTGCATGCACAAATTGAAATCAGCTCCTCACCAACTACAGATACCCCACTATTGGACAATATCGGACCCTCCTAAGGTCTGCTGTTTCCTATGAAGCAATGACTCACACCATAAAGGATTTTAGTAGATTACCATTCAAGCGTGGCTGTGTTTGGTTTGAGTCGATGCAGAGGTAACGGCCAGCCCCACGACACCCTCTGTGCTTGTTGAAGACTCATTTCATATTGAAGGTCACGGGGGGGTGGGGGGGTTAATAATGTAATTGGTGGACCACCTCTGTAGAAGAGGCCCCCACCCCCCCAGCACTAAACAAGATTATCCACTGAAACAGAGACGTTAGCACTGGTTTTATAGTCCTCTCTATTAGGAAATGTGTGGTTTGAAAGACATATATTACAGTATATAATACAATAGAGAGACCTGGATTGGAGGAAAATGGCAGTGCTTTGCCATTACTGTTGTTATGCGTTTATTAAAGCAAGCATCCTCTGCTTTCTATTAGATTTGTAATGAATCAAGATTGCAATCATGCACATTGTTGCAGTCAGTGGAAATATCTCCATTAGCTAATGCACGGCCTCAGGCCACTGGAAAACATGGAGCTGTCTGCTGCTTGCTCATCAACTTACTCTGAGCAACATATTAAAAAAAACAGAAGAATCCCTATATTAGGGCTGCAACTAATGATCTTTTTTTTCTCCATTACTGATTCATCTGCTGATTAATATTGACTGGTTAGGTCTATGTAGAAAAATATGAAATGCCCCTCACAAATTAACATAATTATATTGCATGTTTTGTCCAAGCAGAAATTCCAAATATATTAAGTAGTAGTAAGTTAATTATCATAAAGACAAAGAAAACTAATATTTACAAATATACACATTGAGAAGCAGGAACCAAGGTATTTTTCACTTTTTGTTGTTCTATAGCCATACTAGCATCGACGGCTGTTCTTAGGTGTTTTGAGCTAAATGCTAACATCAGTATGCTAACATGTTCATAATTATAAAGCTAACATGCGGATGTTAAGCAGGTGATATTTACCATGTTCACCATCTTAGTTTATTGTGTTAGCATGCTGCTGCTGATGGTGCTCGATGAAGTTTCAGCTCTGCAAAATAGAGTGTGGTTTGTGTGTGATCTCTGTCACACCAATTCATGAATGAATTGAAAAATGATAAATATGTGTAGGTGTAATCTCTCACTTTTATCAGAATTAGGCTTTTGCAGTTTGAAATATTGACCTTTAAATTATGCATTTCCTCAAAAAGCCAATCACTTTTTGTCTTTTTTTAAATAAATATCTATAAATTGCAGGAACGTCTGTCTGTCTGTCTGTCTGTGTGGGTGTTATGCGCATATCTCTCGAACCGTTAGTCCAATGGATTTCAAACTTGACAGGTATCTTACTGTGGGCATTAGTAAGTGCAGTGCCAAGTTCGACGTTGTTTGGATTAGAAATGCAAAATATATATCGTATATCGATATATATCGGTAAAAGAAGCACACATTGACTTGTGCCCTAACCGCTGGCCACTCCCCCTCTCACACTGCACACTGACTTAGCAGAGCACAGGACCAGAGACAGAGAGGGTCGAAGAAAGCAGCGGAGCTTTGGGAGCTAAAATGTGAAATACACACTCATCGCGACTGTTGTGTGGAATAAGGTTGGCGAAAAAAAGGCACTTCAGATTATTCCTTCACAGCGCTGTGCAATGTGAGAAAATCTCAGAGCTGAAGTGGGCAGACACAGCACTTTACATCAGACTCAACCCGGGTTAATTAAGTCTACTGCTAACTAATTAATAACATTACCGTTGCCAAAATACCCCTGCGACTCAAATCCCCTACTGCTCTAACACACACACACACACACACACACACACACACACACACACACACACACACACACACACACACACACACACACACACACACACACACACACACACACAGTCCGGTTCTGGTGCTTGATTAACGCAGATATGTGCTGTTTAGCTCTCATAACGGGCCGGGTGGGTAGCGCACTGCCATGAGTCCATGAGGCTAATGTCTAATTACTCCACATTTTCTTTTTTTTAAAGATTTTTTTTTATGGGCTTTTCTGCCTTTATATGACAGGACAGCTAGGTGAGAAAGGAGAGAGAGAGGGGGAAGACATGCAGGAAATCGTCACAGGTCGGATGGGTTACAAATTGGTTTTGATGAATTCTACAAGCAGCAATACCACAGGCCAAGCAATCGTCCCGTTCCAAACAGGCACATTTTCAACAGGCACTGCACTAGTAGAGATAAAATGCATTAACCCCCCAGGGTTTGTCAAAATGTCAAATATGTTGACATTTTATTGTAATGCTCTCATTAGCCCAGCAAGTGTGAAGTAATAGTTTTACATTTTGGTAAAACCGTAATTCTGTTTTTTGCCAAGAGTTAGATGAGAAGAAGATTGATACCACTCTCATGTCTGTATGTTAAATATGAAGCTACAGTCAGCGGCCGGTTAGATTAGCTTAGCATAAAGACTGGAAGCAGGGAGAATCAGATAGACACATAATAATTATAGCAGTACAACTTTAAAACCCAGTGTGACAATGCATCCCCCCCCTGGTTAACTTCTGCTGTGTTTGAGATATCCTGTAGGACAGATGGACAGATGCAGAAAGCATTCCTCAAGATTAAAGAATTGTGTAAAACAGCCTTGAAACATTTTTTCACTAGAGCACTAATTGGTTTCAGAGCCACATTCACAGCGCTCACATTTGTATTGCATAAGTGCTGTGAGGTAGCCAGAGGTCAGCAACACTAATTAACATCTTGATTTTCATACTTTCAGTCATTGTGCATTTATATCCCCCTCTCTTGTCTATTAAAAACATGGCCCGCAAAGGAAATCCCTCGGCTGTTTCTCCCGCTGTTTACCTGACCCTCATCACGGCGCTTCAGGATTACATAACTAGGTTAGGAAGCGCCTTTTGTCTCAGTCTTAATGTGAATACCATCTTTAACAATACTCTTCTCCCCTGAATGCAACTCTTACAAGCTATGGATTACAAAGTCAGTGCTTCCTCTTGAGCCCAGTGACCTTGTTTTACTTTAATTGGCACTGTTTCCCGTCCGCGAGGGAAAATAAGGGCAATAAATAGAAAAAAAGTTATGTTTTTTTTTTTTTACATCTCTCCTTCAGCAACACATAGGCACGAAGTTGCAACTGTGATATTAGATGGGCCATTCTCCCATTGAGAGATTTGTGTTTTCTGCCTCTAAGCTGGCTTAATGAAGCGAGATTGCACAGGATCTCTGTGTGTGTGTGTGTGTGGGGGGGGTGAAACAGAGAGGAGTAGGATAAAAGATTGAAAAACAGGAATGAGACGGAAATACAGCGTAAAGAAGAGGGGAAGGAATCATTGAACAGAAATCCCCTCTTTTCGCCTGGAGCTGTGAAACCCTCACGGCCGGGGAATCGGTGTTAAATTAGCAAATTCACTTTTAATGAAAGAACACTTAATCTGGATTGGTTTTATTAATAGAATTTCCCCCTGAGCCAAGTGGAGACGGAGGAAAGGGGCAAAACACTTTCAAGTGGAATAATTAAGACCCTTTGCCTTCTCTCTTTCTCTAGTTAATTAAGACGAACATGCACGCTCTTGATATGTGTTGCTGCAGCTGATCAAGCAACAGCAGCCCCGTCACTTTACGGCATGCGGAGGATGAATCTCTTTTCGATTTTACATCTCTGGTTGTGAACTCCTCCAGAATTTGTGGGTGCTAGATTGGATAAGTCCGGATAAGCGGACGAAGATGGATGGATGGACTGGATTCATTTCTGTTTGTTCTCATCTGCGCTGAGCTGAGTGGGTACAGTATATAGTGATGTGAAGTGTGTACAAAATGAGGCTTAAGGTCTGCTGTGTTTTCTCCGTCTTGTGTTTCAGTTCCTGAGGATCTGTCTCTGGAGGAGAGGGATGAGCTGTCAAACATCCGACGCAGGAAGAGAGAGCTGCTCGATGATATTGAGGTGTGCGTTTGCACATATGAGCATATACAATATGTGCCGGTTACATTTTCATACATTCATCTCAGTAGCTGAAGACTCTGTTCATGAGCAATATATCATGTATACTTGTTAGTTAGTAATTTCTGACCTTTTCATTGTTTTTGCCTATCTACTGCAGCGCTGCAGGTCTATTTGCATGCTGTGCGTAATGCAAATAGACTTGCATTACATCTTTGCTCACAAAAAGTAATGCATTTTCACTGTGTCCTATCCATGCCTTAAAGCTTTTTCTCCCTATACTTTGGGGGTGGGGGGAAAAAATCGATTCACGCGTGTATGTGATTTCTTTGTGACATTTTTTTAAAATCGATTCTTTTCTATTTCTTAGTTTTATTTTTTACCAATGATTCCCGTATGTATTTTCAGTTTATATGGTAGTGCCGACATCATATCCGTTTGAAAAAACAGACAGCAGAAAGCGGAAAATGCAGAAAATCCATGTTATGTACTTCTTTACAAATTGATTAAATGTCAGACTGACTGACTGAACACATAATACAAAACAATTCGTTTATAGAAATGTCTCATGATATATTGTCTCTAGAAGTGTATTATTCATCAACTTTTGTTTTTGTTCAAAAAAGGAAAAGAAAATCGCAATACTCAATACTATCGAATCGCAATACTTCTAGAATTGCAATAAATAGAAAATCGCAATACAAATCGAATCGGCACCCGTGTATCGTGAAATATTTGAATCGAGACAAACGCATATTGTCCCAGCCCTACTGTACGTTACCCATGTTTCAACTTAAAGTCTCACTCTTTTTTTTTCTCAGAGGTTGAAGTTTGAGATAGCAGAGGTCATGACGGAGATCGAGCAGCTGACTTGTGTAGGGGAAAGGTGAGTAACTGAAGACGAAATGCTGTCATTCTGCACCAATGTAGCTTCTGCAGATGATAATCTTTAATATATCAGTAACAGTAATCAGTATTTCGAGGTATAGGTAAGTATTGTCAAGCACTCTGTGTAAATGTGTAAATTCAACTTATTGAGACAAAAACGGAACTATTTTATATATTGTTTTCTATTTATAAGCATCGTAGCGGTAGAATGTAGGCAGAGCTGTTGTATTGTACAGGTGTACATTATAAAGTCATTTAACTAGAAACATTTTGACACCAGGGCCAAAGCAATACCAGTCTTGACAATATTCTGCTAATTGGGATATTTTCACATATTATTTATACATTTAGTTATAGATATTATCTGTGGTTTTTTTTATCATTCATTTAAAGGAAGTACTCTGCACTAAAGTTTCTCTACATGATAGTCTAAAAGCAGTTTCAGAGCCTTCTGCACACTGGCAGCAATACATGTTTATAATGAATCTAAAAAATACTGCATTACCAGCCTTTAAATAAACAACCATGAGTGACAATAATATGTAGAATGCAAACTGCTCCTCAAGTCACTAAAACTCCCAGAAAAAAGAGAACACAACCTCTGCCACATATACAGCCCTAAATAACGCTCTTTTCTTTTTTTTTGACCTTCAATCGTAAATAGCAGCACCAGAGTTTTAGCTCTTAGTTGACTCATTGTCTCTATCTTTGAGTTTGGGATTTGCATGTTAGCTCCGATATGTCAAAGGTGTAGGCTGACATAGCTGGGAAGGATCTGACTTTATATGGTAGCAATATTAGGTTGCCATATCAACCTGGTTGTTTGTATAGATCATATATTGACTTATTGACTAGACAGTGTATGTTGTCTAACCAACAGCTGCATAAAACAAATAATAACAGTCAATGTACAACACGTATCTCTGTGCACATGTTTATTCTCAGGCCACAAACATGCAGATATAATGGGTAGGACAGATGTGGCAGGAAATAATATTCCCAGTTGCGACTATAAATAAAGTATGTTGTTGTGTCTGACATTCAGGTACTTGTTTACAGTGTAACTAACCCTAATTAAATCTCTATGTTTTTGCTTCTGTTTTGCAGTAAAACATCCCAGAGAAACAAACAGATTGCCATGGGCAGGAAGAAATTCAACATGGATCCAAAGAAGGTACCGTGTGGCCTGTACAGTAACAGCCTCCACTGTCTCTGTAGCCTCGATGGGAATGATTGTCTTCTGGTGTGAAGAGCCATCCATCCATGAAACCCTGTCATTTTCCATCATCCGTCCTCAATTGAGACAAAAAAAGCCATCGTATTGTCTCCTTTTCCTCTCCAGGGAATCCAGTTCCTGCTGGAGAACGACCTCCTTCAGCACACTCCCGAAGACATCGCGCAGTTCCTCTACAAAGGCGAGGGCCTCAACAAGACCGTCATCGGAGACTACTTGGGCGAGCGGTGAGACAGAGCATCTATCAGGCTGCAGGAGAAAGTCCTCCTTAGATCAGATTTATGCTCACTCTGTGATTAGAGAAGGGAATTACAGGCTGGATTTATTGATTAATGAGGGAGAGCATGATTGACCCCCTCACATAAATCTTTGAGTCAGTGTGGCTGTCTTGTCATAGTCCACCCATGTAATAATAAAAAAAAAAAAAGGGCCATCCAGCTCCTCACATCTCAGGCCAGACTGCTGGATGATGAAGAAGAAAGGAAATCCTGCAGCTAGTGAGATGGATGGTGTTATCTGAGGGTGAGATTAGATAGTTAAACATACTGTATGAGGCGTACAGGAACAAAATACACTGAATCAAAACCCAGGAAAAGGGAGCTGCAAGAGGGAGCACATCAATGGCTTAGTGTCCCAAATTAATTAGGCACTAAACCAGAGCTTGATTGAGGTTATTTCAATTCAAATACGTTTTGACTTTAAATATGTGCAACACAGAAAAGCCTGTTGGTACTTCACAGTAATCATCATGCTATTTTTACATGTCCATTTTGCTCCTCATTATCCTCAGTTGATAAAGCACAAAGCAACGAGTCAACCTATAATCATTTCAATTTATTATCAGCCATTACATTTGCTGTTCTAAACCTTTTTTTTACATTATAAATTCTCCATTGAACAGAAAGTGATGCATTTTGTATTTCTGGTGCTTTTACTGGATTTTTGAGGCCATATTTGAGAGTTTAGAAAATCTGATCATGATATATCGACCAATAGTACGATTTATTCTCTCCTTTTTTACATAACTACATAATATAAACAAATCTTTTTGATAAGAATCCCTTTAAAGTTTGTACGCGCTGCAGAACCTACAGTAGATAATCTAGGAGGTGGTTAGCATGTGTATTGATACCGGCTGTGCCTGAAGAAAATATTAATTTCATTAAGAGGCGACATGTTTAATCTTATAAGGAGGATCCTGAGTAAAAGCAGCACTGTGTGAACTCTTTCTGTGCAGGAAATCACAGTCTGTATTATCTTAGGAGGAGCTGGGAGTGGGGGGGGGGGCCTCTGGGGACTCCTCTTGTTGGCAACAGGCTTTATTCACGGAGAAGCATCAAAGAGGCCACCTACCCAGTGGAAATCACACTAAACACAGGCTAAGGGTTTACTCTCAGTAATTATCACTAATTGAGCTTATGCAAGGAGCAGGAACCCATCATTACATGCTGAGCAGAGAGGGAGATGAGGAGAGGGGAACAGAGAGAGGGACACGGGGGAAAAGGAAGAAGAAGAAGAAAAATAGCCAGAAGGTGGATAGATAGTGGGAGATGGATGGATGCAGGCTGAGTGGGTCATTGACTCCCTTATGCTACCAGACCTTTGTTATTGTTCCTGTATAATTGAGCTTTGTTAGTCACATACAGTACACACACTGCTGAGACACACACACACACATATATATATATATATATATATATATATATATATATATATATATATATATATATATATATATATATATATATATATGCAATTTCAATTTTACAAACAGCAGGCCACATTCAAGTCACTTTGTAATAAATGTACCTATAGCAGTAGACTTATATATAACCCTCATAGGACAGGATTCATTTTATTTGGCTGCAGATGCCAGCATAGAGTACAAGAAGAAGAAAATCCCCCAGGTCATCGTCCAAATAATCTAAGACTGTTATTGCAATACAAGTTTGTTGTTTGTTTCCTGTAAGCTGTACTCTTCTAGACCTTTCCACAATTTCTCCCCACAAAAAAAAAACAAAAGGCCTGAAAATTCCTGGCATCATTTGAACAATACACAACACAAAGACGATACAGGATCAGGATCATGGCCCCTGATGTACAACAAACATGATCAGAGAAGCTGTGACCGCAGCATGAGAGCAGCTGTTGACTTTTCCTCCAAAAAACCCTCTGATAGCCCAACAAGCGTCTGACTAAAAGAAGCCTGTGTGGGTTTGGTTTTAGCTGTTTTTCATCAGTCAGACGCACAGTTTCCCCCCCTCAGGGTGCAAAAACACACCACATTGGCCAGCTGTTTAAATTGCTTCCAGACTCCATGCTCAGCGCCCGGTATGAATAAAGGCACAAACATGACAGGAATGCTGAGGAACTGGAATTCAGGTTGAGAAATGCTTTTCATGGAGGAAATCTTTGTTTTTTCTTCCACCCTGTCTTCTGGGTTCACATTGTGTTCAGAGTGATCTTACATCTTCTCTGGATGGTCTTCTTGTTCTTTGAAATAAAAAAAGTAACGACGTAGAGATATAGAATGATATCGGAAATGTGATTTTTCTCATCTGTATTTTTCCCCCACCAGGGATGACTTCAACATCAAGGTGCTGCAAGCTTTTGTGGAGCTGCACGAGTTTGCAGACCTCAATCTGGTCCAAGCACTACGGTCAGCAGAACGATTAACTCAAATTCTGAGCAGAAAGAAGTTACAACAGCTATGTCATGTGCACCCTGTTGGCTCACAAATGAAAACGCCCTCCTCTCCCTCTAATTGTAGGCAATTCCTGTGGAGTTTCCGTTTGCCAGGTGAAGCCCAGAAGATCGACCGTATGATGGAGGCGTTTGCCTCGCGGTACTGCCAGTGCAACGCTGGAGTCTTCCAGTCGACAGGTCAGACACAAAGCAGGCTACTGTCATGTAAACTAGTGGTGCCCCACCTTTTTTGTATGACGTACCCCCACAGGCACGTCAGATGAGCTCCAGAGACCCCTTCACAGACCTTACCAGTCATGTTCCAAATGTGTTCATTTCAATTGATTTAAACTGGATTATTGTTCATTATATTAAAGTGGATATTGTTACAATAGTTTACAGTCAGTGCTTTTGTGTCAATATGGTCAACTTTGCGTTCGTACTACTATTGTTTCGACGTTTCAGCTATTTATTTATCCATTACCTATATAGATGTATTGATAGTTTATCTATTACTGTAGCTAACTGTTACAACCATTTATTCCATTACTTTTAGCTACAGTAACTATGTATTACTTTTAGCTAACCATTAAATCAACTACCTTTTAGTTTACTATCTTATAATTTTAGCCTTTTGTTTAGACTTCTCTGCTTTCTTGATACTAAGATTGAATTCTCTCTTAATCACCACATTGAGTCATGTTACAGCAGATTCAATGCATTTTAAAGCAAGTCATAACTTCAGTTTTTTTTTTTTTCAATGAATTGAGCTAATCTTTCCACGTACCCCTTGGAAACTGCAAAGGAATCCCCTGGGATACATAAGAGCAAACTGTGAAATCCAATGTGTTGGACAAAGTCAATGCACTGATAAGCAGCCTAAACTGTGCCAACATAAGTACTGCCCCGGGGTCTAGGATGCATTGAGTGATGGCCTGTGTTTTTGTTTTTTTTTTATATATAAATGCATTTCAATCATTAAGCCATAGTAGAGTTACTGTAACTAAAGCTCACTGAGGATTAACTACAGATCACAGTTCACTGCAGCAAATGAGTTCAGAGTAAACAACCAGCAACAAACAAGGGACATCCATTATTCAGGAAGACTCAACCTGGCTGAGTGATATATGGTCTTGTGATAAACAAAGGCTACAACTACAATAAATAAATAAATTGTATAGTATGGTGTGCAAGAAAGTCCACACACAAAAAACCTTGTGTGTGGCTTAACCAGAATACATTATTACATTTACATACTGAATTCACAAAGCTTGGAGGGAATACTCCAAGCTTTGTGAATTCAGTTGATGGATTACCTGCTTAGGTATGGGTTTAGCAAATTCAAATGCTTTTTAAATAAAATGTAATAATGTATTCTGGTTAAGCCACACACAAGGTTTTTTGTGTGTGGACTTTTTAGAGATATGGGATGTCTTACAGAAAGGGACAATTTAACAATCTCTGCAAAGGCAAGCATGCATGTTTGTGTGTGTTGTTGTTGTGGGTGCAGAGCAGAACAGCAGCTTAGATCTTAGATGTGTGTAGCAGCAACTGCACACTCAGCCCATAAAAAAAAACATAAAATGATCAGGGATCTTTAATCGCCAATGGAATGAGCTTCCCGTCTCTCTCGGTGCTTCATCGTGCTCGTACATTTGTTGTTTACCCTGACATTCCTCTTACAGTTAGCAGCACCTCTTACCCCCACATTACACACTGTGTGCAAAGCTCCTCTATTTTTTATAGAGAATGTGTGTAAGTGGGTAGACAATAGGCTGTGCAGGACAGCCAGGACTAAAGTGTGTCAGTGAGGAGACAGACAGAGGGGAATGAATGATTCATTTACAGGCAGCCACTGGCCCGTGTGTGTCTGAACATTAACTCACAGTGGAGAGACTAAAACCCTGCTTCCCCCCGCTACATTTTATCTCACTTATACCTCTCTCTCCCTCTCTCACACACGCACCCACAAAATGATTTTTCTTAAAAAAAACGTGGCTTCTCGAGTCTAAAAGTGATGCACTAGTAAAATAGTTTTTTTTCTGTGTCTGCCTTTCTCGTTCCTACCAGCCACAAAGAAAATTCATTCAAATCAATTACAAAGAAAATCTACATTCAGAAGAATTATGGATCACGTCCCAATCCCCTTTGCTATCTATAATAGCAATAAAAGAAGACAGGCTGTGTGTGAAGAAATAGAAATTAACACAAAATATGACCATATGCTGATGATATGATGTTATGTACTGAAACTGGAAAAATGTTACACCACACATGCTCAAAACTATTTGGTTGAATGTCTAATGTACAAGGTACATGTCCACCATAAAAAAAATAAAAGGAAAATACAGACTTGGCTGTAATGATCTGTTATGTATTTGATTCCCTTCCTGTTGCTCTCAGATACCTGCTACGTGCTGTCATTTGCTATCATCATGCTGAACACCAGCCTCCATAACCCCAACGTCAGAGACAAGCCCCCCGTGGAGCGCTTTATCTCAATGAACAGAGGCATCAACGAAGGAGGAGATCTGCCTGAGGAGCTTCTCAGGGTGAGGATTTCTGTGTGTGTGTGTGTGTGTGTGTGATGAGGCATTTCCCTTATTGTTCAGATTTTTGATTAATAGTTTCCCTCCCCTTTCTGCAGAACCTTTACGACAGCATCAAAAATGAGCCCTTCAAAATCCCAGAGGATGATGGGAATGATCTGACGCACACATTCTTCAACCCCGACAGAGAAGGCTGGCTCCTAAAGCTCGGTACGTATGTGCATTTAGAGTCACAAAAGTAACCTTGGTTATGTTGATTTATCATTTGTCAGCAGAGCTTCGAACATCAGTTTGATGAGCAGTGCCCTTTATTTCGCTGGGGATGACTGTTGTTTGTGTGTACGTTGTTTATGATGGGCTTTCAGGCGGCCATGTTGGAGGTCGACAGCTCTTGGGCAACAATGGCTTAAAAAATTGTTTATCACTTACTTAACTTAGAATTTGAGCTGATGCTAATGCCATTTTTATTTCTGTTGTCATTACCTGTTTTCTGCTGGTGATTCAGCCTGATGTTTTAGCCAGCTGCTTAACATCAGGATGTTAGCATTGTCATTGTGAGCATGTTAGCATGCCAGTGTTAAAGGTGCTCTAAGCGATGTTGGGTTACGGCACTTCTTGTTGACGTTCAAAGTATTTTCAAGCAAAACGAGGCTAGCTCGCCCCTCCCTCCTCCTCATCCCGTCCCCTCTCCCTCCCTTCCGTGCTTCCGTGCACTAACCCCCCCCCCCCCAACCCCCACCCCCAAATCCTTCTTGTCGGTTATTGGCTGGAACGCTGGAAGACTGTTTGTTATGTTTCGTGGTGCAGGTTGGCACAGTTTGTTTTTGTTGCCGTTCGTGGAGCCTGGGCTGTCTACAGAGACCGCGTTTTTTTTTTTTACAATGTGTTCAGGGGACAGGCAGCTCGCGGATAGTGAGGAGATGTTTACTGTATGTGACAAAAAATGTTGTAGCCTAAAAAATGCGTGACATCGCTTAGAGCACCTTTAACATTTACTGACCGCTGTTGCCTAAGTGTAGCCTCACAGAACAGCTAGCATGGCTTTGCATCAACACCAAACAAAAAAAATATTAAGTGAATGTAGGACACATGTTCATTTTCCCAGTGTGGACACATGACATACACAGACCCCTGCTGGCTAATTGGCTAGCTTACAAAGTTGTTCATAGAGCTGACTATTTTCAAGAAACAGGGGGTTTACTAAAATATGGTAAACCTCTGCCTCACCAGACTTAGGAGATTCGTAGCAACATTGAATTGCATTACAAACTTAACTTAGCTCATGATTTCTGTTCATGTAGCCTCATTTTTGCCCGAAAACTGTCCACCTTTATGATAGTGCTAGATAAGGTCGCTTAGGGATCTGTGACAGAACTTCATCTCGTGACCTCTCCTCTTTGTTTGGTCTCGTATTGTCTGTCCTCTCCTTTCTCTCCTCTCACTTAAAGCATGCTCCTTTCTGTGAATACACGTTCAACTTCTCTTTCATTGTGATTTCTGTGCTTGTTATATCTTTCAATATGCTTCTGTGTTGTTTTTGTTCCTCACTCCCTTTCTCTAACCTTTCACCCTTTCACCTTTTGTTCTGTTCTCTCATTTCTGTTCTGTGATGGCTGTTCCTTCTTAAATCTCTGTATTAGGAGGTAGGTAACACTCCTTCGTCCATTTTCCCGGTTCATCACAGGGTGCCCTCACACTGGCATTGGCTGCCATTATCTCCTTATCACACCGGGCCCTTGAACATACTAGCCGTCTCATTTAATTGGCTTATTGTATCAAAGCTATTATTGGGCAAATAAGTGCAGCATTGTGAGGTGATGGGTTATATATTATTTCAAAGGCAAGGCGAGGTCAGTGCTCTCTCTCATTCTGCATGGGGATTGGCTGCATTTCATCTTGTGGCTCTGGAGAAGGCTGGATGACGCAGAGGGCCCGTCTCAGATGGTGCACACGCAAAACACAAATGTTTATCCCAAGAAGCCTTCGCATTAAAAGATAACTGTTGGCATTTGCCACATCCCATTTATTATCCTGGCTCTTTTTACAGAAATGTACCATGATTACCGGATAAAGAAGGAAAAGTCACATAGCCATAAACAGATCATTAGTAATCAGGCAAGTAAACTTATTTGGAAGCAAAAGTGAACATTATTTTACTCTGACATACTACTGTAGTTGCGGTGCATGCAGTTTTGCAATGCAGTGGACAATTACACTAAAGACTTAGGGATGCTTTCACCTTCAACTTTCACATTGGTCAAGACAACTGATTGAAATTGCACTTGTTTAAAGCAATATTTGGTGAAATGCTCTTATTTAGCATTTTTTCCTGAGAGTTAAACAATAAGATTGATACCTCTCTAACGTCTGTTTGGTAAATATGAAGCTACTGCTAGTAACTGGAAACGGGGGAACGGCTAGCCTTGCTCTGTCCAAAGGTAACAATATGATGTGCTGCTTCCCCCTGTTTCCAGTCTTTGTGCTATGCTATTTTATGCTAAGCTAACCAAGCTTCTGGCTGTAATGTTAATGTCATATTTAGCGTGCAGGCATGAGAGTGGTATCAACCTTCTCAGCTGTGTCTTGGCAAGGAAGTGAAAAAAAGCGTACTACCTAAAATATCATACTTTTTCTTCCCAGCTGTGGAGTCGCACAATTTTATATGAGAACCCTTAAAACGCTAACATGCATTGCTCCAACATAAATTAGTTTTTGCCTTTTTCGTAGTTTCCCTCAAACACCCAGGGGTCAGCTGAACAGGTCACCTCATGCTCTGCACCATTAGAGACAGCCCTGCGCGTCATAACGCTCCTGTGTAGCTATCTGCCTGAATACTCAGCTTTAGTGAATGGGCTGCTTGAGTCTGCTGCTGTGGGAATGCGTACCTACTGCTGCGTGGCTGGTCATGCAGTGAAATAAAGGAGACCCTTGCCTATTGTCATTCTTCTTCCTCTGTTCCTGTCCTACAGGCGTCAGTACCCCATGCAGCTGCTGCTCCTCTTCCTCTTTTTTTTTTTCTTTTGCTCTCTATCCTACCAGCTGCACCTTCATCATTTTAGGTCCAGTGATCCCTGTTAGTGAATTCCACGCTAATTTTAGATTCATCAGAGGAGTCCCTGCTTAATGAGGGGGAAAAAATGTGTTTGTTTGAATGAAGCACTCTGCTGGCCTGTCAGGTTGTTCAATGGAACATATTGCTGCACTGCTATGAGGCTGTGAAGCTCTATAAGCTGTCATTACACTCCATTATTAACCAGGAGCCTGCTGCTATGCCTGAATCCATCAGCATCCTTTATGTACAGCATGTCTTAAAATACAGTTATTTATACGTATATATTTCAGAAGGCCTACTATCTGCAGAGGGGTCACAAAACAGCACCTCTGTTGAGTTCAGCCAAGCTTGTATTCCGGGACAGAATAAAGCAACGAGTACGGATGCAATCACTTTTTCCTGTCCTCCACATTCATTTGAAGGTGCATGGAACAGGGAGATGTGATGTTAAAGCATTATATATAACAGGACTTGTCCCTGCCTGGCTTGTCTCAGCAAAGTGTTCAGCATGTAAACTGACAAACATATCATCTAATCAATATTTATCTTAGATAAAAGACCAGTCATTGTGCAGTATTGTGGCTGTTCTGCATGTGAGGACTACAGATTCATCCAACAAATAAGCTTTTGAATAAATTACACTTGTGGGATTTTGTTTTATCCTGTTCAATCTATCTATAAATTGCAGGAACGTCTGTCTGTCTGTGTGTGTTATGCGCATATCTCTCGAACCGTTAGTCCGATGGATTTCAAACTTGACAGGTGTCTTGCTACGGGCACGAGTAAGTGCAGTGGCAAGTTTGACGTTGTTTGGATAAGACATGCCAAAACACCCCCGATAATCAAATCCCCTACTTCACTGTTAACCGTCAAGCCACTAAACCTGTATGGAAATGAGCACCTCTGCTGAAATGTAAAATTCGTTAATGATTATATGACACGAGACAACACCGTCTCTCTCTCTCTCTGCGCGCGCACGCGCACACACACACACACACACACACACACACACACACACACACACACACACACACACACACACACACACACGCGTTGATGAACGCAGATATGTGCTGTTTAGCTCCCATAACGGACCAGGTGGGTAGCGCACTGCCATGAGTCCATGACGCTAATGTCTGATTACTCCACATTGTCATTGTGATATTTTGTGATTACATTCTGTATCTGCCACGTTCTCTGTCAGGTTAATACATTAGTAGGTAGGCCTACAATGTCTTCCTCTGATGTAGACGTAGCCTGCAAGTCAGTAGTAGGCTATACAGTGGAGTAAGTGGTTTGGGGTCCTTCTGTAAGTCATTTTGGGGTACAATTTGGTTTTGAAGAATTCTACAAGCTGCAATACCACAGGCCAAGCAATCGGCAGTTACAAACAACCACATTTTCAACGGGCTCTGTACTAGTAATACAAATTATGGAAATTGAGTAATGCAAGACTTTTAACTCCCTGACACTTGTGCACAGTTATTTGCACTCCCTCTGCAGAGTGTCCATAAAAAAAAAAACAAGTGACTGATAAATCTGCATTAGAAATATGCAAACATGGGAGGTCCTGCAGCAGAAATCCATAATAAATGTCAGGTTTGAGGATGAAATTAAACATATGGCTAAGTGGGATAAACGCCTCTCCAGACTGTCATATGGTTGACTGTAGCAGAATAAAACTTATATTTTGTGTCTACCCAACAAAAGTACACTATATTTTAAATCTTCATTCTATTTTTGAGTTTAACAGACACACCAACAACAGAAAAAAAAATGCAGCAGATGCATCTGAAAGTAAACATTGCTCATAAATAATATATTATAGATGTTGGATTTTACTCTAGCTAGAGCAGTATAGAGTGAAAATCTGGGTCAAGTTAACATTACATATTGATTACATCAGTAACGGCTGCTTTGTGCTCATTCTGTGAAATCAGCAAACACGTCATTATGGTGCACATATTGCAGACTGTACATTGACATCTGTCACATTATGTTTTTGGATCACATAGGTAAATTGCATAAGCGATGGTGTAATTAACAACAAATCCAATAATCCCAAATAATCTACTTTAATCTGACGATGGAGGCAGATGGTGATATTCCTATATTATTCCTACATTCAGATGTGTAACTTCTTGTATTTACATGTTCCAAATGTAAACCTACAATCGTTACATTTTTCTGCCTGTTTTTTATTATTAAAATATCAGTGGAGACATCTCTCAAGTCAAGCGCATTAAATCCATCACTCCCACTGGTCAGACAAGTTGAGTGCACTCATGCTTTAGTTGTCACGTGAACAGTATGTGGAAGGTAACACACTGTGTTGAACAGTTTTCACAAGCCTTGCAGAGCATCTCTTGAGACTGGGAGGGGGTGCTGGAGGGAGTAGCCATCCTCTGATGGAGCCTAATAATGCAGAGAGCTGATGATCAGAACCAGATGTGGCACGTGGAGCTGAGGTCTCGGGCAGGTTAGCCTCTACATGCACAAGCGCTGTCGCCTCTTCAGTTTGAACTCAGATATTTTCGTTTTTCTCTCTCCGCAGGCGGCAGGGTGAAGACGTGGAAGAGGCGGTGGTTCATTCTGACAGACAACTGCCTCTATTACTTTGAATACACAACAGTAAGTCTACACAAATATTTATCTTTTTGCGGATTGCCAACAGAAAAAAAAGATTGATCAGAGTGGATCTTGAAGGAATAGTTTGACATTACGGAAAATTTGCTTTTTTTTTGCCAAGAGAGATGAGAACAGTGATACCACTCACATATATGACTGGTGTCAATCTTCTCATCATTACACTCTCTGTAAGAAAGCAAATAAACACACACACACACACACACACACACACACACACACACACACACACGTTACAGACCGAGGTCTTTGCCTTCTAGCTCTGCCCCTTACCAGATGCAGCCCCTTTGACCTAATGAACCTCACTCCAGCAATTAACATGAGGCATCATGGGAAACATCTGCAAAGTCTACGGTACACATCTGGCACTGCTAAGCCGCAAGCCAAGTGCCTCCCCCAACCCGTTGTCTGTCCCCCCACGCTTCACCCCCTCCCCCTCCGAACACAATCCACCAATCCCTCAGCACACACGCTGCAGCAGAGGGGTACACACACTCAAAAAGGCACACACACAGCCAGCTGTGAGCAGCCGTCCCAGGGCATTTCCTCCCCCCTGCTGTGCCCCCTCATTAGTAGGAAGATGACAGGCAGGGCACAAGGCTGTTCCTCAAGGTCCCCCCTCACATCTGGCCCCACAGACGCAAAAGCAGTCGCTCGAGGATGGAGGATGTAGGGAGTGTAGGGAGTGTAGGGTTATATCTCCCATGGGTGCTGTCCCCTACGTGACCAGGATGAATCAAAACTTCAAATGTGCTTTTATCACCACCTTTATTTTTCCATTGATGCTGTCAGGCTCAATATAATATAGAGAGAATAGTTCAAATACTTAACTTTGCCGCGGTGGAAAGATGCTAGATGTAGCATTAAAGAAAATGTCACTGCATCAAATTTAATTTGTAACGTTAGTATTTTAGGTTTTTTGAATTTGTAGCTGATACAAATCATACTTTGAATTTGCTTTGAATAATAAATGTGTAATTGTGAGTGTGTGGATATTGTCTGGGCTGGATCTTTTCTTCATTATATGTCATTGCGCCCTTGTTGCACACCGATTTTGTCCATAAGAGACATGTACATACTGAATGAGTGATATGCTGATGCTGAGTGTTGTCTTTGTATGTGTTTCAAGGATAAAGAGCCACGTGGGATTATTCCTCTGGAGAACCTCAGTATCAGAGAGGTGGACGAGCCCAGAAAACCTGTAAGCAGCAACTCCAGACACTGTCTTGTCCTGCTGAATCTGTCTTTATCTATTTTAAAGGACCTATATTGTAAAAAGTGAGATTTCCATGTCTTTTTTTTTAAATTATAAACCAGGTCTAGGTGCTATATAAGTACTGTGAAAGTATATAAAACGCTCAATCCACAGAGAAATGCACACAGTCTGTATTTAGAAACAGCGCCTTTAAACGAGCCGTCAGGACTTCTTTACAGTTGTGATGTCACAACTGTACTATATATAGGTAAAAAGTGCCGCTACAGTGCTGTTACAGGCATTCCCTGACTGCAATGACAGTGCAGAGAAAGCCAGAGCACAGATGCGGAAGATCCGAAAATGCTGACCAGTCAGAGCAGACTGGACTTTTTTGGACAGGCGAGACAGGCGCTAAAACTGAGAGTTTCAGACAGAGGGTGAATACAGATATATTCAGACTGAATGTATGAAAAAAAAATAAATGTGTTTATCAATTGTTTGCCTCCCCAGAACTGCTTTGAGCTCTACAACCCCAACCACAAAGGTCAGGTCATCAAGGCCTGCAAGACAGAAGCGGACGGGCGCGTCGTCGAGGGCAACCACGTGGTTTACAGGATATCGGCCCCCACGCCTGAGGAGAAGGAAGAGTGGATCAAATCCATCAAGTAAGAGACGCTGTGTTAGTGTGGATCCATTTACATTGAAAGGGCACTTAGTCAAAGCGGGGCTGCTCTCATGTGGGACTTTCTCATGTTTGACCTTGACTTTGAGAAACCAACACACACACACACACACACACACACACACTGGTGACTGACTGTGTTTCTCACACCTCCACAACATATAACACTCAGAAGTGATTTCTGCTCTGCTGGATAAGCTCACTTCCCTTTGATTAGCACTCAGCAACCACAGAAAGACACACACACACACACACACACACACACACACACACACACACACACACACACACACACACACACCTGCTCTATGCATTGCTCAGTCTTAGAAGTGTTCTGGCAACACCTGATTTGTCATATCCAAAAGGAGAGAGGAGTTGCAGCAGTAAATTGGGCCCAGTGGGTAATTGATCAGCTCGCTGGTTGTCATCCACTTAGCTGCAGCTTCACTGGCAAATATGATCAATAAAACAGCAGAAATCATATTACACAATGCTTCCATGCTCTAATGATATTTTTAAAAAAGCACTTAGCATTGACATACCATATGTGTATCCATTAAATGAAAGTAATGGTTTTTCTTGGCTAAGTTACTGGACATCTTGTCTGGGTGAGGCAGTAAAGTGATGGGTAAGGTGGTCACTTTACTCTGTTCGGGAGATTCAGTCAATTGACCATCGACACACTGTGTGTACTATACATTTCACACTCCTGTGGCAGGCCTCAGAGCTTTTAGCGCCAAAAGCACAAGTGTGATCCAGAAGTGTTTTTTAGTGCAGTTGCACATCATAATGTAAAGTCTTTTTCGGTCACTGCTGACACAATAAAGATCACAAATTGGACTCAGCAGGACAGAGCTGTGCTGCCTCAAACACACTCACTTGACTCAGCTGCTGGGGCGGCAGACTGTCCTGTGGTCAGGACACACACACACACACACACACACACACACACACACACACACACACACACACACACACACACACACACACACACACACACACACACACACACACACACACACACACACACACACACACACGTATAACACTGTCCTGCTGCTGGGAAGGCTGTGGATTACTCAGCGTTATTCCTATCCTAAGTGTATGTTAGTGATGACACCTAGGGTGTGAAGCTTTGATTTTCCTATAGGGAACATGGAATGGCCATGGAGACACTTAAAGGAACATGCCGACTTATTTGGACATCAGCTTATTCACTGTATCCCCCAGAGTTAGATAAATCCATACCCTTCTCATCTCCGTGCGTGTTGTAACTCTGTCTGATGCCCCCACCGCTAGCCTGGTTAGCACAGATCCTGGAGGTAACAGGCTCCATCTAGCCTACTGCTCCCAATAAGTGATGCCAAAAAAAAATAACGCCAACATTTTCCTATTTACATGTTGTGATTTGTATTGTATTCTGGAAACTATGTTCTCAGAAAGGCGAAGCACTGCTACTCTCTGCTCCTCACCACAGGGCTTCTCAGGTGCTGCAAGCAAATCACTCCGCCCAAGTAGCAGAGCTTCGCCTTTCTGAGAATATAGTTCCCAGTTTGTACGTATAGAGCCATCTTCTAACCGTAGTTAGAAGATGACTGTGTCTCATGTAACGTTGTTATTTGTACACGCTGTGGCTATACAAATCACAACATGGGAGCAGTAGGCTAGATGGAGCTGGTTACCTCCAGGATCTGTGCTAACCAGGCTAGCGGTGGGGTCATCAGACAGAGTTACAACACGCATGGAGATGAGAAGGGTATGTATGGACTTATCTAACTCTGGGGGATATGGGGAATAAGCTAAAGTCCCAATAAGTCGGCATGTTAATTAAGATACTTGGCCAACACAAAATAAAAAAATGTCATAGTATAGTATATCGAAAAAAAGTCGTAGTATAGTATGTCAAAAAAGTCATAGTATAGTATTTCGAAACAAAGATTTACAAAAGGCATAGTATACTATGTCAAAAATCATAAAAAAAATCATAGTGTAGTATTTTGATACAAGTTATAAAAACATCATAAAAAAGTGTCGAAAAAAGTCATAAAAATATCATAGTATAGTATGTCGAAAAACATCTAGTATAGTCTGTAAATTAATGTTACAAAAAAGTCACAGTATAGTATGTTGAAAATAGTCATAAAAATGTCATAGTGTAGTATTTCGATAAAAGCTATAAAAACATAGTATAGTATGTCGGAAAAAGTCATAGTATAGTATGTAAACATTTTTTGTAAAAAAGTCATAGTATAGTATGTCGAAAAAAGTCATAGTCATGTATCGACTTATCTAACTGGGGGATACGGGGAATAAGCTAAAGTCCCAGTAAGTCGGCGTGTTAATTAAGATACTTGGCCAACACAAAATAAAAAAATGTCATAGTATAGTATGTTGATAAAAACGTCTAGTATAGTATGTCGACAAAAGTTATAAAAACGTCATAGTATGTCGAAAAAAAAGTCATAGTATAGTATGTCGGAAAAAAGATTTAAAAAAGTCATAGTATGTTAAAAAAGACATTAGTTAAGTATGTCATAAAAAGTTAGAAAGAAGTCATAGTATAGTATGTTGAAAAAAGTCATAAAATGTCATAGTATAGTATGTCGATAAAAATGTCTAGTATAGTATGTCTAAAAAGTCATAGTATAGTATGTCGCAAAAAAACGTCATGAATTCAACGCACCCCAGTAACTCAATGGGTAGGGTGTGTACCATCAAGGCTCAATCCTAATCATATCTGCCAGGATTCTATTCCACCCCTGGACACACTGCTGAATCTCTTTTATGTAAAAAAAAAAAGAATACCTTTTTTGAAAAATGTCAATAAAAGTTATAAAAACGTCATAGCATAGTAGTCTAAAAAAAGTCATAGTATAGCCTAGTATCGCAAAAAAATCATAGTATATTTTTTTTCCTTCAATTTGAGCAACTCTGCCTTTATTGGATAGGAGAGCAGAGATTTTAAAGGGAAGAGAGAAGGGGGGAAGACATACAGGAAAGCCGTCACAGGTCGGATTGGAACCCTGGACCTTCTGCATCGAGGAATAAATCTGTGCCCGAGCTAAACAGCCACACAGTTTCATCAGCTATGACATTTTGTCAGAGTATAGTATGTCGATAAAAACATCATAGTGTAGTATGTTGAAAAAAGTCATGGTATAGTATGTTGAAAAAAGTCATAAAATGTCATAGTATAGTATGTCTAAAAAGTCGTAGTATAGTATGTCGATAAAAACATCATAAAATGTCATAGTATAGTATGTCAATAAAAACGTCATAGTATAGTATGTCAAAAAAGTCATGAAAACGTCATAGTATAGTATGTTGATAAAAACGTCATAGTATGTCGAAAAGAGAAGAAAAAAAGCCATAGTATAATATGTTGAAATAAGTGATGAAAAAAGCCATAGTATATATAGTATGTCGAAAAAAAAGCCATAGTATAGTATGTCAATAAAAACGTCATAGTATAGTATGTCGAAAAAAGTGATAAAAAGCCATAGTATATTATGTCGAAAAAAGTCATAAAAACGTCATAGTATAGTATGTCGAAAAGAGAAGAAATAAAGTCATAGTATAGTATGTCGAAATAAGTCGTAGTATAGTATGTTGAAAAAGGTGATGAAAAAAGCCATAGTATAGTATGTTGAAAAAAAAGCCATAGTATAGTATGTCGAAAAAAGAAAAAAAGTCATAGTATAGTATGTCGAAAAAAGAAAAAAAGTCATAGTATAGTATGTGGAAAAAAGAAAAAAAGCCATAGTATAGTATGTGGAAAAAAGTGATAAAAATGCAATAGTATAGTAGTATAGTGTAACAAGCCATAGTATAGTATGTGGAAAAAAGTGATAATAAAACCATAGTATAGTATGTCAATAATGCCATATTATAGTATGTAGAAAAAGTCATAGTATAGTATGTGGAAAAAAGTGATAAAAATGCAATAGTATAGTAGTATAGTGTAACAAGCCATAGTATAGTATGTCGAAAAAAGTGATAAAAAAGTCATAGTATAGTATGTCGAAAAGAAGGGGGGAAGATATGCAGGTCGGATTTCAACCCTGGACTTTCTGCATCAAGGAATAGATCATCTGTCATAGTACATCTGTATCTGCTCTACCAGCTGAACTAAACAGCCACACATACAATGTCGTAGTATAGTATGTTGATAAAAACGTCATAGTATAGTATGTCAAAAAGTTATAAAAACGTCATAGTGTAGTATGTCGAAAAAACACCATAGTATAGTATGTCAAAAAAAGTCATAGTATAGTATGTCGATAAAAACGTCATAGAATAGTATGTCAAAAAGTCATAATATAGTATGTCGAAAGAAGTCATAATATAGTAGCTCGAAAACAAATCATGAAAAGGCATAAGTATAGTATTTATTTTCACAGCAAGGGTGTAACTAATCACTATAAATGTCAGGTTTCTGTGTTGATTACTCGGAGAATCAAAGCCAAGGGGTTTCTTTCTAGATTCACCACAAAGCATTATGGGTTTTTAAGTAAGATAGATACAAGACAGTATACGGTCCAGTTATTACACTGAGAAATTACTGGACCTCGCCCCAAAATACTGTAATGTTCTAAACATCACAATTTGATCCTGTGTAACAGTGGGTTTTCAGTAACAGATGTGACTGGTAATAAAAAGACATTGTTCATAATGTTGACAACAACATTGTCAGCGTATGTAGGATTTACACGAGCAGTGGAAAACCGTTGATCAGTGATCCGTTCTTTCCTCTCCTCTTTCCGCAGAGCAAGCATCAGCAGGGACCCTTTCTATGACATGCTGGCCACCAGGAAGCGGAGGATAGCCAATAAGAAATGATGTCCGTCCACCTTCGACCACACCTGCCTCGAACACTATGTCTGTGACCAGCAGAGTCCTTGTGTGTGTGTATATGTGTGTTTCGTCACGGGGAGTCACGACGGGTCTCCCGGTTCTTTTAGGGCTGGAGGACGAGCAGCAGACACAGGTGGGACTTTTTTCGGGACTGAAACGGATCAAGTTTATTTCCGCGTGAAGATTGTCTGCATCTGTTCTTGGTTGATGGTTAAGGTTTTACATCCGGCACAGACTCTAAACACTTGCCGTGAGCCCTTATGGGGGAAGAAGGAACTGATAAGAAATGGCCAATTTAATGAGGACTACAGCCTTGACTGGAATCGTGGGATATCTTTGCATAAGAGTGGCTGTGACGAGATTGCCCTCTGCTGGACACATAAGGAATCTAAGGGAGGGTTTGAAACATGAATATCCTCCTCACATGGCGTTCTTGTCATCTAGACCGCCTGACTGCTTGGTTGTCTGCTGTCTGCCAACAAGACGCCCAGATGCCAATAAACATTTTATCTTCTCCTCACATGTCCTTTGACAACTGCCAACGTTTTGTAGTATTCTGTGACTACAGAAAGCCTCAAGCTTAAAATCAGCTGGTCTGATTGTTAGCCCTCAAGTGACTGTATCTGTATATGCAAACACACCGATTTATTCTAGAAATAGTCTCATATACTAACATTTACAGTACGTGCCCTTATTTCCTCTTTGAAGGCAAAGGAATTGATACAGCTCGAGGAATGATACTTCACGTGTATTGAGTGGCCAGTTATAAAAATCTATACATCCTATATTAAATCTGTAAACGGTCATGTTATGTATTGAAAATCCACCTCTGTGTTCATTTATTTTGTATTTATTTTCTTAATTTGTTTAACAAAAGAGGGCAGTCCCCGATTTACATTATGCATGTGTAGAATATATTGTACATACTGTTTTTGTTTCTTTCTTTGTTGTGTTTATGTAGCATGTAAATCATGATGGCCGTAGCCTATACCCGTTCACCTTTTCTTTTTCTTTTTTTTAGTTAAACCTCTAACAGTTTACAATAGTGGAAGAGGGACTTTGTGCAGCTCTTTGCAGAGCAGTGGAACTTCCTCACACTGCGTTATTACTGAAGATCAGATAATACATGTTATATGAAAGAAAAACTCACTATGCTGAGTTGGACAAGAGAGTATAGGACACAAGCGGGTTCAAAACACCCTTGAAAATGAGATACTGGAATTTTTCAAAACTCCCAATGCTGACTGGAATCTGAGGACCGTTTTCCCAAACAGAGATCAAGACAACTCGCAGCCTAATCTTTCACTAGTAGATGGAGGTTTAAACATAGCTTGATCATAGTTTGGGAAAACTGCTCCTGAATACTTTGATGAAGGCTTTGAATAAAATGACACGCTGATCAGAAAACAAGTTCTTGTGTGCATGTGAATTCAGCGAAAAGAGTTCAACTCGCTAAACTTAGGTCTTTGGTTATTTCAAACATGGAAACAGTGTTGTGAATAAAATATAGTCAGCTGAGTCATTTTGCCAATGGCTAGAAATGTGTGTGTATTTAACTAGACGTGAATACAGAAGAGTGCTATCAGTTTCCATCCACACCTAATGTATCTACATCATAATTTAACGGTAGTGGAACGTTTGTTTAACAAGAGGCTTGGTTACAATCAATCTATTCCTAGTATATAATACAAAAGGCAGACAGGAGCTTTTCATAAATCCCCAGCAACTCGTCAATCACGCCATTAGCATTTTTTCCCATTCATTTCAATGCAGCTTGTAAACAAAGTCAAATTACAATTTCTGACATGGAACAAATGTATTTTAAGGCGTTTACCTTATACAATGTATAAATTTTGACATGCTAAACTAACTTTTTTTTTTTTAACTTCTGTCGAAGGTTGGAAAAAAAAAAGCAAACCATATTCCTTGCCATAGTTTGTCCAGAGTATGGTCAAAATCAACATGGATTTTTTTCTAATAACAAAAGCAGAACAAACAAAACATCTACTGATAACCCTGATACAGGATTTTTACGTATAAAAATAACTGATAGTACAGTCCAAAATTAAATTCACAGTATTTGTTATGACGCTAGAAGACACAAACTGTATTTTTCATTAAAAAGCAAACACAAATGGTCCACAGTCATGATAACATATTGTTGATGCTTTTTTTTCTTTTTTTCAATGTTCAAAAAGAAAAAGAATGTGAGTGAGGCATGATCCAGAGAAAAACCTTAGCATCTGTGAAAAAATTTAAAAATGACAGTGAATCTTAGGCTTCAGAGCAAAAACGAAAAAAAAAAAAAAAAATAAACACTGGGAAATGTCCTCAAGTCTGTCCAGGGTTTATGTGGAGCGATCGGTCAGCGAAGCCTTGTTGCTGCGCTGCCCTCGTCTGTCTGTTCATGAATATCTCCCTCCATTAGTTTGTCTGCTCCCAGTGGGATCAAAGAAAAAAACTCAAAAACATCGCGGCTCTGTAAATATGGTGACATCTTAAACTTGCGGCCGACACGACGCCTTTTCTCCTCGGCAACGCGCTTCCCTTTAGTTTCATTTTTATTTGAAGCAGGTGGATATCCACGATGGATGTTTGCAGGTTTTCAAGTCCTGAGTTCCACTGAGCAGCAGTTGAGATGTTCAAGCTCCAGGCTTTGTTTGTGTTCATACAAGTATATATATATATATTAATATCTTTCATCATAAATGTCCAATGGGTGACAGTTTGTTTTTAACCATAGTTAGGAGAATCATGGCAAATAAAATCATTGCCTTAAAAAAAAAAAAAAAAAAAAAAAAAATTCAGAACATTTAAAACACTTTCGTAAAAATACAATATATTCCCAACGAAGAAGCACCACGTCAAAAAAGTTGTTCATGTCATTCCTCTGCTGTTGTTGTTAAAATGGTGTTTATGTGTCTGAAACGAGAAAGAAGAGATCTCTGTCAAATCTGTTGGCAGACCTATTAGCTAAAATATTAGCAGCTATAATCAGAGCTCCTACTGTTTATTAGCACCGACTGCACTAGAGCATACTGTGATAATCATTAAAAGGGCGCCCACTCACAGTCAGTGTTTCAAGCCACTGGAGAATCCGTGGGAGTCGCCGTTGGTTTGGCTATAACCATTTCCTGCAAAACAGGAACAACACTTTAGCATTATATATTTCAGCATTTTGATTATTTTTGAGGAGGACTCTTGACTGTGAAAAGGCGGTAAAACCTTTGTATCCGTTGAGATGGGGGTGAGCTGAACCGTTTGTGTGCGAGGTGTGGATGGAGGGGAGCGGATGGTCGTTGCCGCCGTCAGAGTAGTCTGTGCGCCGGCGTTTTTCTGGCGAAAAACCACTGTCGTGTTTCGCGTCCTTGACGTCGTGGTAACGGCGCTTGCGGCTCTCCCTCTCCTCGCTGCTTCTGTTCTTGTGGTTCCGAGCTGCTCCCGGGCTGTGCTGTTCGGCCTCGCTGTCCCGCTGCCTCCTCTTTTTCTTCTTCTTCTTTCTTGTTTCAGCGGCTCTGTCCGAGTCCGCTTCGGAGCTTCTGGGGAAAAGCAGAAAACACGCCACGCTCACTCTCAATCCACGACTACATCCCAAACTGACTGAAGGGTCAGGCTTTGTCAACAGCTTAAGACAAATAGTGTAGGTAAAGAGTATTAAAGTCTATAAAATATTAAAAAAAAAAGAATATGGAGGAAAAAAAAAACACTCCTCACAACTTCACAGAACCCAAGTTGGTGTCTTCAAATGTCTTTGTATTCTGTTCTCTCAGAAAGTCCAAAATCCAAAACTATTGTTTACTATGACAAAGAAAAGCAGCAAATCCTTACATGTGAGGACCTAAAACCTTGCTGGAAAAATTGCTACAATTTTTTTCTGGCAATTGACTTGAAAAATTTACTGTTTTAGTCCTAAAATAATAACAATGAAATTATTCAATTGAGTTTACAATGGAGGATAGCACAACTGATGGTGATCTAACACTGAATGGTCGAGCAAAATGGCAAATATTACTATCCAAAATTAAATTTACACAAAGATGCGGCATGGAGGCAAATATAGAGTTAACTCACCCACTCTCGCGGTGTCTGTCTTGATCCTTTGACTTCTTCTTTTTCTTGCTCTTTTTGTGTTTTTTCGAGCGGCGGGCCTCAGAGCTGTCATCCCTCTCCTTGCTCAACGGCTCAGCAGTCCTCTTGTGATTCTGGTCCTCCCTGTTCGGAGCCGATTCAAACGCGGAGAGACGAGCCCGAGGAGGCGAGTCCTTGGACTTTGTGGAGGTTTCTCGCTCTGTGGCAGGCGAGGAAGCCTCCTCTTTTGACAGATAATAGTCCCTTTCTCGGCCGTTGCTCTTGTCCTTCGTCACCCGGGGTTCTCGACTCTCCTGCTGCCACCGCCCACGACTATGAGACTCCTCGCGATAGGGATAACCGTGTCCCCTCCGCTCACGGTCCCAGTCCTCTCTGGACCGGTGGTGATGATAGTGGTGGTAATGGTGAGAGCACCTGTCGCGATCACGCTCCCTGGGGTGGTGGACGTTCCGCTCCCAGCGGCGCTCAGACTCCCAGTCCCGGTAGGAACGGTCGTAAGGAGGCATACGGTCCCTGTACGAGCGATGGTGGGGATCTCGGGAGTCCCGTCTGTGCCGATGGTGATCACTGTCACTTTCTCCACTCCTGTCCCTGTAGTGTCTCTCCCTGTCTCTGCTCCAGTCAGAGCACAGTCTGTCTCTCTCCCTGTCGCGGGAAGTTTGTCCTTCATTGCCTCTAGAACTGGGCTTGGACTGGTGTTGCTCCATAGCATCTGTGCGTCTTTCAGTGCCTGCTGACGTATCACTGGTCTGTGGTGAATCCTTTGCTTTCTCCCCACCTCTGCTCGCCTTCTGTGGAGCTGCCGAGACCCCATTGGTGCTTTGGGAGCAGTCTGGCGGGATGGATAAGGCCGCAGGGTTGCCATGCTGGGCAGAAGAGGAAGCAGAGTCCCTAGATGTGACAGAATGGGTCTTTGTAGCTGAAGGTGGAGAGCTAAAGGCGGCGGATGCTATACGCTGAGGCAGGGGTTCAGACACCGTTTTAGCCCTTGTGTCAGGAGTGGAGAGATGCTGGCTTTGACTGGCAGCAGGATGGATGCTCTGAGAAGAACTGGCCTGGGATGAGGACGAATGATGGGCCTCTTTGCTAGAAAAAACAAAAACAAAAATACATAAGCAAATAAATATTGCTTGGTATCACACTTTTGGGGTGCAATGTCTGTGTATACTGTAAACATGTGAGAATAAAGTAAATTCATAAAACTCACTGATCAAATACAATTTATTTTTTTTTAACCATGTGGTTGACAGAGAAATAGCGTTTCCAGCTCAGTGTTAGAGTGCTAATCTTACCTAGTATCACTATGGTCACTATCTAGTCCATTAGCAGCAACAGTAGCCGCAGTGGATGAACTGCCATGATTACTGCCAGATATCTGAGGAGCAAAAACAAGATGATTTATTTATTATTCATCAATTAAGAAACAATAGTACTGTTCATAAGGTTATACATTTATTATAAAGAGATAGCAAGAACACAAAGCATGTCATTTACTTTATCAGGGGTGTTGTGTCCATTCACTTTGTGGTGCCCATAATGGTGCCCATTTTGACTGGATTTAGAGACGCCGTTGGTTGGTCCATTTAATCCGTAACCGTTGTGGTGTACTCCCGACTCTCCGTTGGTGACTTGAGGAGAATTATTAAAGGCCTCCCCCGTTCTGCTGTTTCCATTAAAGCGAGACTTGGCTGAACCGCCGTTATCCAGAGTGCCACCGTTCTCCTGGTCCGATTCCTCTGAAGACTCTTGGCCGTACGGCACCAAGAATGACGATCCATTCCCTCCTGCGTGGTGGTTCCCATTTCTGCAAGACGTGCCATTAATGTGGTTAAGCTGACGCGGAACAAAGCGAACGTCTGAGGTAGACTGAGAGGAGGATAAAGAGCTGGAGGAGGATGAGCTGCTGCTGGCGGCAGAGGACGGCTGGCTGTAAGAGGACGAGGAGGAGGACGGTCGGTTCGGTTTGCCTTGTCCAATGAAGAATGAAAGCTTCTGGCGCTTGTCGTGGTCTGGGATCATTGTGGGCCGGCTGATTGAGTGGGAGATGGAGGAAGAGGAAGATGCCAGTCCATGGCTTGGTTTTTCCACAACACTGCCGCTGGTGCTGGGCTTGGAGTTGGCGGGATAGTCCCTCAGAGATCCGTTACCATTAACGTGAAGCGTGCGCTGAGGAGGACACAAAAAGGACATGTTTTAAGTGTCTAGGTCCAACAGTGGAATATATATCTTAAAGGGATATCATTCAAATATTAGAGTCTGCAGTACCTTGGTCATGTGTGGTGGCAGCTGGGGACCGATGAAGCCGATGTTGTTTTGGTGAACGGTGGTGTTGACGCGTGGTATCACCACCGGTCGTGGAGACGACTGACCAGGGACGCCTGGGTTATGGCTCATGTGGCTGTAGTCCCCTGTTTTTTTCACGTCACTGGACCTAGTGACACCAGCAAAAGAGACATTAGCAATAGGAAGCATTTTAAACGAATGAGGTGGTTTTAAGGTTTCTTAGAATGTCTTTTAAACTGATGGTTTACTCACTTGATGTAGAAGAGGACATACGCCTGCTGGTTGAGAACAGACCTGATGTCACTGACAGACACAGAGGAGTCGTTCATCTGATACCACTGCCCGTTGCTCGCCTGGGAAACACAACAGAAGAGTTGGCAGGTTTTAATATACCGGCTTAACAGAATCATTATCGTCACCCGTCTTCCTTTTCAATATTTTACTTTTACTCAGTTTGTGAATTTGCTATTAGACATATTTTAACAGAATAATAATAATATTGCGTTTATATACTTGTATGCACTAGGGTTGGGCAATGTCTCCTAAATTGGCAGTTGACGATGTTTACAGTAAAACATCGTGATGGACGATGATATCGTCATCGGCCGGGGGGTGGGGAGGGGGGGGGGGGGGGGGGTGTGTGCAGCCTGCTATTGGCAATAAATTACAATTTGACCTACTTTCACTTAACTACGGTGCAGATGTCCGTGCTCTGCGTAACAGTGGAACTTTTGCCTTCATCAGAGCAACAGTAATAACCTAATATACCATCATTACTGAGATTAAACTACATTCTCCGTTATGTTTGCACTGAATAACGAAATAAAAAAAACAGAAACATAACTCTTGCAACGCACATGAACAGATGCGCAATATAGCTCACACAAAATACTGCCCTCATTAATTAGCCTACTGTTACTAAGTACATTCATAAATCCTACGTAACATCGTCCCGTACCCACAGGACACCAGACTTACTTATTGATGCACACACACAGTAGTGTCCACAAACTTGTGAGGGGAGAAAGGAAAGTGTGAAACTGTCCACGTTAACGCTTGTTACTCCGCGCAGAGCTTTCGCCATAGCATCCACAAGTGGCCTGATGGTTATACTTGTGCGCTGGTGTGTGCGTCAAGCCGGCGTGTGTGTGTGTGTGACAGAGCGACGGAGAAGTGAGAGAGTGACGGCGATTAGCTTTGGAGCGAGTAGCGACTAGTAGTCATAGTGAGAGAAACGTCACGATGGAGAGCCACCATCGTGATGCCACACACCCCACATGTCGGCCAGCCCTAGTAAGCACTCACACTAAGACCTGGAGAAACTAAGTCAAGACCTCAGTCTGTTAAGTGAAAAAGTTGATGTAGGAACTCTGCATTCAATCGTTATGATGAGTTGTTAATAGACAGCTGGAGAGACAAATGTGTGCATGTGTACTTGGCAACAGCAGCGCCATGATTGATTAGAACAGTGGGCCAAAGCAGTGCCAGTACCTTAATATAGCAGAAGTAGTGTCCAGCATGACAGCTGAATCCAGAGTGGACCAGCACAGCATACAGCCCGTAGACCTGGGACTCCCCTTGAGACTGAGACATAAAGGGCTGCAGGTCCAGGTACTCTGGGTATTTCACATCCTGATGACCAAAAAAAAAACAACAGCTGACTAATATCAAATCAATTATTCACTTCACAAAAACACTAAAATTACAGGTGATTTCCTATAGCTATATAATGGTTCGGGATATTAAAGTCCACACATGTCATTGTACCTTTGTGATTTTGCCTCCACTGAAGTTTGCAAAGCGTTTGAGTGAGAGGGTGAGCACATTGGAGCTGCGATGGATGGTAAATCTCTTTGAGGCGGTGACCATTTTTTTGCACCTGAGGAAATATAAATGTTCCGTTAGTTAGCTGCCAGACTCTTTCTTGACATCTGTTCTAAATTCCTTTAGTCTGTAAAACAACTCACTTGGTGCATTTGTAGGCGTTTTCTCCATCCAGCTGTTCTGGCTTGACAAATTGCTCCAGAGCCTTGGAGACACTGGGAGCTGTCTGCATGGACAGAAAACTGGATTTTGGTAGAGTTCTCAAGATCTTTGCAAAGATCTGAATTTCTTTATTTTTTTTTTTACACAATTGCAGTAAAACACAGACATATCAGACCCACAAGTGACAGAGAATCTTCTGATTACCTTAATTTCGAGAGTTATATCCAAAAAAGGGTCAAATGTATCGGAGACTGCTTTGCAGTTTAAACATTTAACTGAAAAAGAAAAATCTGTGTTTATTAATTAGTCGAGGAAAGGTGTAAAACAACAAAACATTACCTCATGTAGAAGAAACAAATCAAGAAAACAAAATCAACGCTTGTAACATACCTCTGGACCTTAGGTACCCGCCAAAGACTTGATGGATGAAAGTGGTTGCCTGCGTTTGCCTGTCCAATCTGTCACAAAGATAAATATGAGGATGAAAATCAACCAATTAGGGCATTGACATACCTGAATGGTTGCCTTATTAATCCAACAAACACACACACAAAAAAAAAAAATGTACAGTATATTACACTGACAAGTCACAACATATTGCAGCCGAAACAGCAGGAGTGAGAAGGAGGAATTAGAGCAAGAGTAATTAGTTGAGAGGCCACCTGTTACTACAGAATATGAATCAACTTGATACTTGAGGTTCCTAAAATCACTTTCAGTCCCCCGAGAACCACCATGGCCAGCCCAGAGCATCTATTAAACATACATAACCTACTTGGCAAGGGCTTGACACAGATTTCGCATATAGAAAAACATGAATACTTTATCCAAGGCTGTGTACAGTTTTGGAAATGTATGAAACTTACTTGGTTCCAGGTAAGCAGGCCTTTTGCATAGCATCCACTGTGTACCGCAGGAACTCATGGGCATCCTCCTGACTTCCATAGCGGAAGTGCTTAGCAATCCCTGTGAGGGAAAAAAAAACAAAAGAGTAAAACATATAGGAAGTTGATAAATGATATTACACTTACACATAGATGTAAAGTTAAAAATTATTTTAACAGCAACACTATAAACTCCCACCAGAAAATTTCCCTCCAAATTTAAAAAAAGTAAACAGCCACCCAAGCGCCTCTGACATTTGGTTCAGGTAAACATTTTGTAAAAAAAAAAAAAAAAACTTCTGTGTTTTAGGTCTACAGACAACCACTTACTTTTGAGCTCATTGAGCACCCCAATGGGCTTAATGACATTCCCAGAGTTTGCGAAAACCTGAATGATGTGATTTTGCATGGTGCACATCATACAGAACCCCGGCTCGTGACCTGCGGCAGGGACAGATGGCCGAAACATTGATTAGTAAGACGTGAATCAGACAAGAAATCAGCTCAGAGATCCAAGCTTGATGTGACAATTACTGCATGAGTGTACAATTACACAATAACTTCCTTGGTACAGAGAAGCACCATGAAACACCAACTTACATGTTTTGGAGTGCTCCCGTGTCAGCAAGTAGTTGGCAAACGGAGGGGTGTAGGTAAGACACTGCAGGGCTGAGTTGAGGAAGCAAGTGTTCCCCATGTTCTGCAGGCCTGCACCAATGCGCTGAAGCTGGGTCCACTTCAGGTTGAGCCGCTCTGGAGGGAAGAGGACCTTCTGGGGCGAGTCAATGCCATCACCGCTGCTTATCACTATACACACAGAGCCAACATTGTTACTAAAATTAGATTCAATGGGGTTCACCTTCAGGACCTTACAGTCATAGCTATCAGGCTAAAGAGTTATATAATGTAATCCTGACTACTGAGTCAGGCCGGTTTCACATAGCGTCAGGCAGTCCTCCAGCGGACTGGCGAAAAACGCAACTACTCCCATTCATTTTGAATGGGGGTGGTGGGGGGCCCCAGGTGGGTGGAGAAAAAAAATAAAAAAATGCAGAGGCTTGCGGCGAAAAAAAGATGAGACAGATTCAACTTTTGTAGAAATGCAACCCGACGTCACGCTGCGATGTAACCCGCGATCAGACTTGTCAGTCTGTTTTGAGGTGGTGTAGGAGTCCTGTACAGTAAATAAAAAATGATAAGGTTAAAAAAACTAAACACAAGCACTTAACTGCCCAGTAGTTTGTGTAACAGCTGACTGTTTCCTGCAACAAGCTCCAGCACAAAGCAGAGTCTCTCTCTCTCTCTCTCTCTCTCTCTCTCTCTCTCTCTCTCTCTCTCTCTCTCTCTCTCTCTCTCTCTCTCTCTCTCTCTCTCTCTCTCTCTCTCTCTCTCTCTCTCTCTCTCTCTCTCTCTCTCGGAAATGTCGAGATCTATTAACGATCTGACGGAAAACAATAATTGTGAAATATAAAGTCTATTTGTGCTACAGTAAATTATGTGGTTAAAGAACACAACAGGACGTCACACAAATGGGCCATTTGTGTGACACTTCCACGGCCACACAATCCTGCGGCGAATCGCCGGGCCGACTGATCTAGTCTGAATAAAGGCTAAGGCTGTAAAACAAGTTGAGGGATAAAAAAAGAGTTTCTCTTTTGGTTCTGCTAAACAAGTCAGGCTGCTCTTTATATCAAAACACCAATTGCGTCACAAGCTCAGGAGATTGATCATGCTCTCACAAAACTGGCTTGGTTATGTAACTGGATGAATGAAAGCAGAGTGGAAGCAGCAACACAACACCCACAAAACCAGTTGTGTCACACTCTTATAATAATAATAATAATAATAATAATAATAATAATAATAATAATAATAATAATAATAATCTCATGATAAAAGTAGCATACAATTTTGGCTTCCTTGGTGAGCTTGGCATTATGTATATGTACATCGGCATTTCCAATACGGATGGGAAAATACTGATTGGTATTAGCCTCAAATTAATTTATAATTGTACTGCTAGAGATAGGTCTGAATACTCTTCCACGCATCTACTGTGTGATCGATAAATGGAGGGTAAGGCGTACATTTTCCTCCCAGCTTTCAAGGCATGCATTAAAAACACAGCTGATAAAAGCCCTTGCTCCTACCTTGCTCCTTGGGCCGGTCCGCAGAGGAGGGTGTGCCGTTGTAGACCGCAGCTCCAGGCGTTGGGCCCAGGCAGCCTCCTGCAGCCTTCAGCCTCGGAGAGTCGCTGGGCATCGTGGGATTGCCCATTGCCCAGCTGCTGGAACAGCTGCCGTCCATCCCCGCGTCTCCACTGGTAAAGGGAGTTCGCTTACACCCGACTGACTCGTGGTCAGACTTTTCTGAAGATCTGTCAACTATGGTCATTGTTCATTGCTGTATGAGGAGCAGAAACACAGAGGTATACAACTATGAGCTGCTGAGAATACAGATTGAGTTCAAGGTTTTGTGTTTTTCATTTCTGTTGTTGCTTTAAACACATGTAATCTGAGTGTGGCACATCATGACCGTTACTGTTCTCAAATACAGAGGGATAACTTTTTCTCAGCTTCTCTTACTGTTCTCGATAAGTGTAACACACTAAATTATATACGTCTTTTTGTTCTCACAGACTATATTAACACAACTAATTTGGATAACATTACAGTACATTTAGATTACAGCCACTACAGTAAATACCATAGCCAGAATATCACTATTTACCACAAATTATCCCTGCATTCAAATGCATTGTTTATTTGCATTAGACTATTTCAGGCTCGTCTAGTACTATGCCCTTGTTATACTATGTTATAAAAATGTTGTATTAGATATGATGATTTATTTTAGGGGGGAGGGGGATCACTGTTTCACAGAAGAAAAGTCACTCTCAGTGATATCTTTCACACCAACCAAACTCAGTGGGAGCAGTTACATTATCAAAGTATCAATTAACAAAAGTAAGACATTTCTCATTCAGCCACTTGTATGTAGAAACTAAAGTAACATAGCTCTTGGTGATAGCAAATCATGGGCACAAAGAAACAAAAAGCAAACGTATGGAAACTGCTTCGAATATGTTAAAAGCTACTAACTTCTGCTAAAGTTACCTTGTGAACGGTTACTAGTTCAAAAACCCGACAGAGGAAATGTCCTGGTCGGAAGCACGTTTACAACAACAGCTGTTCCCTCCCACCTACTCCGGCAGACTGGCGCACGTTGGCTAACAGACGGCTGCTAGGCCTTTAACACGCAGCGCCGCTAAACCTCACTAAAACACGCATTACACCTTCGTAAGCCCTTGTGGGAGACAGAACACCGATTGAAAGCCCACCTTTGTCGCTGATGACAGGAACAGAATGACTGATGAGGTGCGAGCGACTCCCGAAGTCACGAACACCATGGAAACGGAGAACACATAGCTAGCTAACAAACGGGGCTAGCTCACATTACGTGCGGCGACGGCAGCGCTCGTGCGGCAATATTGATGCTAACGCTAGCTAGCTCGGCTCGATGGAAGCTGAGTGACATGGCGGAGAGCAGCGTAACCATCTACTATAAACGCCAAAGAGCAGTTTTTTATTTCCACTTCGAAATACATTTGATTTGCAATACGTGGGCTCGAGTAACAGGACGTCTATCTAGCCGAGAAAGGAGGGGCTCGACACCGGCGGTTGTGTGTGCTCACTGCGCTGCTCTCTCCGACATGACAGAGAACCGGTGTAAGACTACTACAACAAATCTCAGCGGCTTAGGCCTACCAAAACATTACGGCTGCACAGTTAATGTGACAACTGATCGTAAAATCAACAACACACTCACCTAAAATATGTCATGAATACGTTAATATCGGTTGTAAATCCATTCCTTATTTCCAGCGGGTGTCCGGCGGTGAACAATGACGTAGCTAATTGCCCCACGGGTACATCCGGGTACCTGCAATGAAAGGCGGTCTCTGATTGGTTCATTCAGCCGTTTCTGTGAGAGGAACGTGTTTCAGGACCTTTGTGTACACAATGTACAACCAACGTTTCGTGCTTTATATCCAAAGATATACTTTTAAGTGGTTCCAGTATAATTACTTGGTTATAAGCAGGCCAACTTGACAGCACAGATGTTTAAATATATGTGCTGAAATGCCCATTTAAAAATAGATTTAGCAGTACCCACAGTATTTCCACTTTTAAAAGTTAATAACTGTGCCGTGTATCCATAAAATCAAAATTGAAAGGATTATTGTGTCCACAATTGGTTTTCAATTTGCTGACAGTTTTCATCTTCATGATCAGGAAGTTGCACAATAGACATGGTCAACTGTTTATAGGTCACTTTTTTCACTTTCACTTTCAATTTGTTATAAGTGTACTACTTTTAAAGAAACATCTAAAATGATCAATAATTACATATTGCTTTTCAGAAATCCAACAAGATGTAGCAGAAATAGGTTTTATTGAACAGCTGAATGAAGATAAATAATTGCACCCTTACATCCAGGTGTACAACACACATATATGCTTATACACACACACCCACACACACTCTACCACTTGTACCAATTCACCAAAACATAGTGCAGCAGTGGTTGAATAAATCAAGTTTTGATAGTCTGTGAAAGGCTGAGATCTTCAAGGGTCAGGTCTTGTCCGACTCAGAGAAATGAACTGGGACTTCGGAGCTTTGAAGTTGGCTGATCTGTCTCTTCAGCTGCATGATCTCTTCCTCCTGCTCTTCAACCCTTCTCTGCAACCCATGGATCACCTAAAGAATAAAGAAATATGCTTTAAATTGGTTGGTATTTAACTGTACTGCAAATGCAAGTGTTATTTAGCCTTGTTGATGCCAACAGAGAACACTTTCTGGTGACACATGCAGCGTAGCCACACATGTAAACAGTAAAACAAAAACTGTAATGTATGTAATCCTAAATGCAATTTACATTTGTTTCCAGACAGTTACATACTTAGATTTTACTTACATACTTGGACACATAGATTTTGAATTATTAATACCAAATCATCATTCATAGCACAAAAAGCCATCAGGGGGTTATTTTTTTAGAGCTAAAATATACCCATATATCCCCACACGTACTATGTCTTTACTGCAGAAGAGTTCACTCTGTAGAAGCTCGCTGGCCGTGGGCCGAACACTGGGGTCCTTATTTGTCAGCTTCATGATGAACTTAGTCAGGACTGGCCATCTCTGGCAGAACGAGTCTGGGATTTTCCCCTCTCTCAGGTCCCCAAGGGTCCGGACCCGCTCCATCTCTGTCCCAAAAGGCTGGAATAGCTCGAGAGCCAGCACTCCGATGCTGTACATATCTGACTGGGAAAGCAACAACATTACAAATGAAGTTCTTAAAAATTTCATGTAAGCGAGGACACTGATGAAGATTAATGATAAAATGACAACGTTGATGAATGATAAAGGTGTAGCACAAAAATATGTCATGTTACGTGAAAAACGAAGTCTGAGTTCACATCATTTCGTTAGTATGACTGTGTTTACCTTTGAATCATAATGGGAGCCCTTCAGTTGTTCTGGAGCAGCGTACACAAACGTGCCAACACCTGTAGTATGTGAGGAATCTGCAAAATACACCAGAAATGTGACTTTAAAGAAAACAGTACCATCTAGCGGTGATTCTGTGAAGTACTGTGTTATAAAAATATATTACAAGCGGTATTACCACTGCTGGGAGAGGTTGTGCTTTTATGGCCATCCATTATTATATCCCTGCAGGCCAGACCAAAGTCCCCAATGCGAACATGGTAGTCATGACCATGGAGGAAAATGTTCCTTGGCTGTAGAAAAAAACAAATACATTGTAATTATAGCTGCTGCGCAGCTGTGAGTCAGTGCCGGGCATTTTAATGAGGAAGAAGACTATCTAATTATCTAATACAACTATCATTAAACCTTGAAATCTAGTTGTCTAATGCACACAAACAATACATGAGTAGGTATTAGCATGTTTGTTCTGGATTAACCAGGGCTTGGACTCCCAAACTCAGACATCAGGGACAAGTCATGATCTTGTTGAGCTAACTGCCAAGTAAGTAACCATAGAAGGCTTTTACACTTAATGACTAAGGCAATCACAAGTCAAACTAGTGACAAAAATCCAGTTATCAAGACAACATTCTGAGAATTTATGTACTTTATTTAAACAACATAGATGTCTAATTTTTTTTTTTTTTTTTTTACAAAGATTGATTGCTCCATAAGTGACAAAGCCGATCCTTAAAGATGCAATAGCTTACATGAGGATAGAATTCAAAATGTTGTCGAAATTTCAGTTTTGGAGAAAAAAAGTCTGATATTTACCCCACTACCTCCACCACTAGATCATAATGAACATTGGACATTTATTTGTCATCTATAGTAAATTAGTAATAGTAATTGGCAAGTATTTAAGTCTTTGCAAAGAAATAATTCCCTGCTTTCCTAAAAGTAAAATTTTAAGGTGCCTCAAGCCTTGAAACAACCTGAACATAACTGATAATAACCATAATAATAATCAGTCATCAGTTCCCATAGTTGGCCCCACACGTAGCCAGAAGTTATCAGTTGTGATTGGAAGGCTTTACATCAAACTTTAGGCACGTAACTCTCAAACCGACATGATGAAATCAGACTGACTGAAAACACAGAACACAGGAAACAGAAGTAGCATTTTGATTTCTCCCTCCTCAGAGAGCCAAATTAACTGACAAATGAGAAGCTCACGCTTGCAAGGACAAACCAGAATAACCAGCTTTCAACCACTACAGCTCACACCTCCTGAGAGACTAAACACAGACAGCAGTGAAGCTGCCATGCCTGGTCATGTTGGAGGAGAGCAAAGAACATGGGGATAGGAGCGGTAACACTGTCAAGTTTCTCAACAAAGAATTCTATACCGGAATTATGGATGAAGACTTGGGATGTATACAAGACATGTCAAAAAAGTATGGGAGCAACTTTCTCATCAAGATACAAGGTGCACCAGGAGACGTTTTCTGGAAGGTAAATGCAACAATGCAACCATTTTTTAAAAATGACAATTGACAGAATTGAAAAATGAGCTTAAATTAGTAAAACATGTTTAGTTTCACAGTGCCACACGGACAGAAACACAGCATCTTATGTGTATATATTATAATATTGCCAAACATATAAATGAACATGCATACAGTATGCACAGTGATGACCACAACAAGTGTATTATTCAATTTATAAATGTTTAGTTTCACAGTGCCACATGGACAGAAACACGGCATCTTACGTGTATATATTATAATATTGCCAAATATATAAATGAACATGCATACAGTATGCACAGTGATGACCACAAGAAGCGTATTATTCAATTTATAAAATAAGGGAATTCTTGCAATGTTTGATTGCAACATATCTGTATTTCCCAGTTTGTCTTGTCTCGTCTTGTCTCGCCTCAGGGTCTTGCTACACTTCCCCTTCATCTGGCTGCCTCTTACAGAAGAGTAGAGAGCATGCAGAGCCTGCTGTCAACGGGGGCAGACCCTGAACTGAGGTCTGGATAAACCCAATAAACAACTCAGCTGGAGTTGTTTATCGTTATTAGTTATACAGTTGGCATGCGACATGCGACACTTGTTCCTTTTATCGTTTACCGGTGTTCGACACCCATGTAAAGCAGCTAACCAGATCTTTTTTTTTTTCCACTTAAGAAGTAGTAAAAATCTGAGATCTGTAGTTTCAACTGCTGAACTTAAGATGCTTATGCGTTCCTTCGTCTCATCTCACAACAACTGTACACACTTTTCTTGTCACTTAGTATCTCTGCTCTGGGATCGTCTTTAGTTATTCCAGAATACTGCTGCAAGGCTACTCACTAGGTCAAATAGACCGTCTCATATTAAGCCTGTTCTTAAGTCTCTTCACTGGCGTATAAGATTCAGTTTTAAGTGCTCACTCCTACATACAGAGCATTGTACGGTCAGGCTCCTGCAAATGTGCCTGAGGTACTTCACCCGTATTCGTCAGCTCGCTTTCTCAGGTCAAATATTATAAATGTACTTTGTCCACGCACCCGGCCTAAGACCTGAGGTGATCAAGCTTTTGAATCCGTGGCACCTAAACTATGGAATGCTCTGCCTCCACCCTTAGGTCCTAGACCTACCTGTTTAGACAGGTGTTTGGTTGACCTGTCTGCACTTAATGTATTATTATGTCATTTTTAATTGTGTTTTTAAAATGTGTTATGTTATCTTGTATGTTTTGTTTTCGCCCCTGTAAAACACTTTGTGATTTTATCTGTGAAAAGCGCTTTATAAATACATTTTACTTACTTAAAGACTTAACTTTTATCTTGAATAAAAAAATAAATAATCGGCACCGGTTTCACTGTCTCTACCTCTGTCACAGGGACCAGCTCGGTCAAACCACTCTGCACTTGGTGATAGCCGGTTGGCCGAGAATCCTGACTAGTTGGCCAAAACCAGGCTCCAAGTTCCAGACTGCTGTAATCGGCGTGCATAGGCAGGCAGAGGCCTGTCTACGGCTCCTCTGTGAGCACCGTGTGAACGTCAATGCAGAGGTGGAAGGTTTATCATATAGAACATCAAAGTCTAGCAATGTTCGCATTTTGTTTTACTAATTTAAGGTCATGTCTGCGAAACATACACTTTAAAGATCCTCAAGAATGCAAAGAAATCCCCTTTGAAATGTTTTGCCAAAGGTGTGTTTCTTGTGGTTCCTCTGTAGGTGGAGGGGAGTCACCAGACAGCGCTCCACCTATCAGTACGCTACGTGGCTCTGTCTGCTGTCCACATTCTGGCCAGCTATGGTGCTAATGTTAATGCTGTGGACAGCACTGGGATGACTCCCCTGCACATGGCCGCCGGGATCCTCCATAAGGACATTATGGCCAGCTTGATCAAGGAGGGAGCAGATATCAACATGGTTCGCATTGTCCCTCTGTGCATAGGAATTCATAACACCCAGTGATTCCCCTTTAACTGTCTTTTCGGTGCTTTAATCTTGTTGAAATATGTGCATTAGGTTCTACATTAACTTCAAGTGCATTCTTGACTATTTTCAAGGGGGTCAAGCATTCTGGCAACACTCCTCTGCACCTAGCTACTGTGGCAATGGCTATGAAGACCACTCAAACCCCGGGGGACGACATTAGCTGCATCTCTGAGCTGCTTGAGCACGGGGCCGAGGTCAACGCGGTGAACAACGCCGGGTTGACACCTTTACAGGAGGCGTGCAGCATGGGCAACAAGGAGCTGGTGGAGCTGCTGCTCAGGTATGGAGCCAATATCAATAAGCTGACTAAAGCAGGGGAGAGCTGTCTGTTCCTGTTCCTGAACCACAGGCCTAACGTAAGGAACAGCTCTCTGCTGCTGAAACTCCTCAGCCTCACCTCCCTGCTCACAGTCTACAACCACAACGGCCACCTGCCCTCTACCTTGACACTGCCATGTTTCTTCAAACAGAGAGACCAGCTACTAAATCTCACTCAGCAGCCGAGGAGGCTTCAGGATATTTGCAAGAGTGGCATATATCTAAAACATGTGCATGACAAGAGAGAGGAGTTGAGAAAGATCCTGCCTGAGAAGCTATATGACTTTGTATTCAACTACTGGGAAAAAAAGATTTCCTTTGTGACAAATGTTGACCAGGACTCGTTCAATGACTTTTTTAATATTGCTTCTAGTTGACACCTGTGTGCTGCAAACGTTTGCATTAAGCTACAGAGATAACCTCAAATATATGCTGATCATTGACAAATATAATCTTATCAAAGCACCTTACCTTCAGGTCTCTGTGCATGATTCCCCTGGAGTGAATGTACTCCACTCCTTCAAGTATCTTTCTCAGCACGCTGCATGTATGCTCGGTATCAACACATCTGTAAGGACCTGAAAATATAAAAGTTTATAAAAATGGTTCTCTAAAATTGTATTTAATGTCATTTTATGTATAATCTGTCATTTGTAAAGGAATTCAAGTGGTAAACAATTACATGTTGAGGTTTGTTCTTCTTTGGGCTTGGTGTTCCTCTCAGAGATCCAGTCCTTCAGCGAGCGCTCACACAGCTGCATCTGGATGTAGAGCATCAGGTGGAACTGGACCTGCAGATATAACCATAACTGAAAACTTTACATCCATTTTAAGTCTACACTGAAGCGAAAACATGGCAATCTGTATCCCTCTAGAAATGTGTCTGATCACTGAAAGCCTGGTTAAGCACCTACCTCTTTAAAAGGCTTTGTTGTGCATTTGTTGATGCAGGAGTTGTTGTTCAGTTCCATGCTACTCCTGCTGGATTCCTCCTCTAACAGTGCGGAACTGTTCGGCCCCATGGCAGGACATTTGGAGCTTTTCGGGGGACCTCGTTGTCCCAGGAACACACAGGGGACGTAGTTCTCGGGAATCCGGCGCATCGTCTTGGGACACACCACCTGGCCTTTCTCCTGGGTTGGAACTAAAGCTGTGACGTGCTCCGCCTCTCTTGGGGGTACTTTGGCATTTGAATCTGTCGATTCTTGACTGAGGCTTTGGAAAACTATCGAAGAGCTGGAGCTGCTGTTGTCAGGCCTCTCATTAGAACTGCGAAAGAAAGAGCCGAGATAGACTTAATGTTGTTGGACAACTACTATCGCATTGCCAGATATTATTCCTCGGCGCTGCCGAGTAAGGTCTCCTCCACACATGCATATTCCAGGATAGGAGAAAAAAAATACTCTGGGTTGTTTGCATTTCTTTAAACCAATCACAATCTTCGGACGCAGCGATGGTGGCTCTGCAAAATAGTCTTGGTAAAACATTTGCACCCCGCAAAAAAAAAAGAACGCCACACACAATATTAAATTAACTGTTCACAAAATACAGCACCTTGAGCTATTTCAATTAGCTAGCTACATGGTGAAAAATAATTTGCTCTCACCAGTGTATCGCAGTGTGTATTTTGTCCATAGAAAATCCCCGCCAATCTGTCCCAAAATGTCCCAGTTAGATAGTAAATGCCGTAAACATATTAATTGTAAGTCTTTACAATCATTCCTCGAAAGAACCAAGCAGGCTTGCCTTATTGCACGATCCAAATTTTCTTCAAAGCTTGCCATTTTCAGCGTGTAGCTTACTAGTTTGGAGGTTCTGGTTGTTGTTTCCCGTAGCAAACAGAGTTTGAGAACGGCAATACAAAGAGAGCGGAAGGTGAGGGACATCAAGCGCCAGATGTAGTCCTACCCTGGAAATAAACTGTCGTCGACCCAGACTATTGGAAGAATTACACACACACACACACACACACAGATGTACACATATAACACACCTGCCAGTATACACGTACGATTAAATACCATCGGACAATGATCCTACCTGTCTTGTTGTTCCGGTGACTCCAGTGCAGGCAGGAGAGGCTCAGGATCTACAACAGAGTTGTTTTTTTTCCCATTAAGCTTCTCTAATGATAGTACAGTCACTAATTTCAGCCCAACAAATTTGTCACAGTTAACAACTCACATGCCACAGGCTGAACATGTTCCATCCACGCAGTGTGATAGCCAACGACATTTACATGTAGCAGGCTGGACAACATTTTGACTTCCCTGAGGACCTAGAGCCAAACAGAATAGTGTCATTATTAATCTATTATATCTCCGGGCGTAGAAAACAACTCTATTGATAAAACACTGATGGCCCACCTTCATGCAGTCATCTTTTGAGACTTTTTTGATGAGAATTTTCTTCACCGCATAAAACTGTCCATCCAGTTTGTTTTTAACCTACAAGATGATGTCAAATATAACATGATTGTGGTAATCAACTTAGTCCTTCTTTAGAGGAGTTTGTTAAAAAAAAATAGCATTGAGTAGAAAAGAGTAAATTACCTTAAAAACATTTCCATATGATCCTTTTCCAAGTCGGACTATTTCTTCAAATTCACTAACATACCGGGACGTCTGTGCTTGAAACAGCCCCTCCTTAGGTCTGTGGGAAGGCAAAAACAAACGCCACTTACACAATACTTAAATACTTAATTGAAGCAAGTCAAACTTCAAAAACTACTCAAAGTACAGCCTACCTTGTAGCAGGATTGTGTGCGGTTGAGCCGAGAACTTGTTGGCCCTGCAAAATGAGGATAAAAAATAACCACACTGTGCACATAATATAATTACCCAGTTCACAAAGCTGTAAGTTAACTGCTTTGATCAATACTCTTATTGACAAGTCTATTATACCAAGTACAAATACCCACTTTACATAACAGTCCTAGTCCCAAACTAACAACATACCTACTACTACAAAGCCCCCAATAGAGAAGATTAGCCAAAATAATTTGGGATCTTTTTTTAATGGGCCCTGTCCCATTGCAAAGTATGAATAGATGGGCCTTGGAGTAGAGAAGGTTGAGAACCCCTGCCCTGGTGGACATACTGGTGATGTGTCCAGTTACCTGTGGGTACAGCGAGGAGCTGGCAGCATGAAGCAGCTCAGTGAAGGCCCGGTTGTGCTGCAGTCTGACGGTGCTGAACTCATCACTTATGGCCAAAGGGGAGAGAAGGTTCATGGCAGCTAAACGCTGGCCGATGACTGTCAGAGGAAACAACAAATAATAAATCATTTGTAACTACTAGTCTGGCTATCACCAGAGCCAAGCTCAATCTTTTGAGATTGAACATTAGTCTGGAGAGTCTGCTCTGTATTTTCCACAACGGGCATAGTTCAAATGACTCTTTACGCAATTGGATAGTCCTTCAACCAATCAGACCAACGATCCGGGTGACGTAGCAGCGACAGCGGCATCAACGGGTCGCTGCGCATCGGTGGCCGCTATGTTGAATGGTTGAATGTAAACAAAAAGCTGCTTGGTCACTTCTCTATCGTCATCGTGTTAAACCCGCCAATAGCGCGCCAGGTGGATAAGCCAGTTTGTGATTAGTCCCCGCAAAATTGTAACGGAAGCAGGAGAGATAAACGTATGTCTATGTAACTACAATTTGTAAATTTGGAAGAAATAAACAATAATCGCAAGGTACTTCACACAGCCGAATGTAGGGACAGAATGGTAAACATGTCTTTTCAAACTACCAATCAATTCCAGCCCAACATCTCAGTACATACCTTTAAACAGCGTACGTGAGCGCGCTGGGTTGCTCTCGTAGACGAAGCACAGGTGCTCCAGTAGAGACCCCAGGAGAAGGTGGTTGGGGATTGCTGAGGCAAACTCTTGGACGGACGGGTAATGTTTACCAGCCATAAACACCTCACGATTATTATCTGTGTCAGAAGCTGAGCATACCAAATAAAAAATAAAAAAAGAGAGAAAGAGGACGCAGTGGTTAATTATTACAATGGGGTGATTCTTTGTTCCGTTTTGTTTTTGTAGCACCAAACAACAGTTTAGATTATATTTCACTTTGTTAAACTCCAACTAAAATCAAATACTCATATAAGCACACTGTCTCTTTTTTGTAGTCTTACCTTCTTCAATAACTTTCGCTATCATTTCGACAATGTTTCTGTCTCCTAGGTCCATTTTCTTCTGTATAAAAACACCATTGGTGTGATATTAAGCTTACTAATGATTATCCTGTTCACCCCCGGGTCAAAATATAAGCTCATCTTGTTCATACATAAGGGGGCGTGCACAGCAGTAATGCTTATCTGCCTGGTCCAGCGGACACCAGCCTCCTCCACCTACTGTACTCCCACACTGACTGTAAACACATGACGAAGTTGAGCCACTTGAGGTCACTGTACCTGAATGGCAGAGAGGGGCTGTTGTAACTTTCCCACACATCTTTACTGTCATACAGCTGGATGAGCGGAGTGGCAGGTCTTGACTTGTTCTGCAGCAGAAATTCGTTGCTGAACTCAAATTTGATTTGATCTTACATTCCGATGATGTCACCAGACCCATGCAAACTTATGTGTCAACAGCAAGTTCGTAGAAGATTGAGGGAAAATTGGTATTCCACCAAATGTATACATGAAGGTCAATTTACCCGTCGTGGAGAGTACTACTCAGCCTGTAAAAACAGCTGTGTGAAGTCTTCTGGTGCAGTGGAGGGAGCTTTCTAACGTCTGCACAAAAGGCCGGATGTCCCGGCATGCGGCATCCATTGCTTGGAGTTTGACCATTCTATTTTTAATCTGTCTTGCGCTAGTCCTCCTACTTTATGAATGTCCTATATCAAATTACTGTGAGTACCTCTTTAAGCCTGCTGATTAAGGATGGGCTGTAAGCCTACAGAAAGAAATAACACAATACCTTCTTCTTCTTCTAATATTGATTCATACCACGCTATATATCAAAACAAACATGTAGTTGTTATTCGTAATATTCATAACATGAGACTGCAACAGTTCTTTTTTTAAGACAGTACAGCTGAAGACATAAAAGAGGGAGAGAGGAGGAATGATGCGCAGCAAAGGGCCGCAGGTCGGAATCAAACCCATGGCCATTGTGGTAAGGACTGAGCCTTTGTACATGGGGTGCACGTTCAACCAGGTGAGCTACCCGGGCATCCCGACTGCAACAGTTCTTGAAGAAATCTACTGCTACTACTGTAAAATTAGACAACTTTAGAGGCTTGGGTTGGATTAATTTAACTTAATGGAATAGAGAACAGGACTGGGCTGTCCAAATATGTGGAGATATCTTTATTCTAGAGGTTATTTCTATGATTAAACAATCAAAGTTGATCAAAGTTGATCCTTAGAGGCTTACAGTCTGCAGTTTGTGTAATACAGGGACACCACCATGGCTTGTATAGGGGGACAAACTGTCCTAAGATGAGGAAAAGACTAAAACATGTATGAATGGAAATGCATTTTGTTGCCCAAAAGTGTAATAACAAACACTAAACTCTGGTATTAAAACACGATTACACTGAAATCTACAAGAGCAAAAATATGGTATAGTATGGACTGTGCTAGAAGACAAATAATGTAAATTTTCAAATGTGGCTATATTTTACTGGACTTTATAAACTCCAAATCTTGCTTTAAAAATGTTTGGTGGATGCTGGGATACTGGTTACTGCCCAAAACCAATACCCATAATCTGATTTATGGATGTGTCTAATGTGAAAATGAATGTAGGTGTGGACAGAAATTAGCTAAACTTTTTTATTAACTGCAGACAATTTCATGTTCAGGTTTTATTATTAAACCATTCAACAGAATTAGGTGTGATAAACTTGTTATTGCTTTTCCAAAAGCACAGGACACAGTGGCTTGACCCATTTGTCTGCTGTGGTACTACAGTTATTCTAACATGGATGTTTCTCAAAAATGTAATAATGGTAGGTCACCAGGGTGTGCACTTTACTGCAGGTGAGGGGGGTCCACCCACCCTGTACTTCCCATATACTGTCTATGGTACTTCCTCAACTACGCCCCTGCCTGTTTATAAGCAACAAAGTCTTTAGCTATTCACAATCAGACGTTTGTATTGTGGCATGATTGTGTCAGCTAACGTTAATGTGGGATAACCGCCACCAAGTTACAGTAAACAACTAGTTAATTAACGTAGAAGAAGACAAGCTGCTTACTGTCAAAATGGACTTCATCGTCCTCTTCGCTTGCCAAACTTAACAGGCTAACGTTAGACTCAACCTCATGTCTCTTGATGGGTTTAAGGTTGCGGACAGCCAAAAAGTTACTGCTGCTTCCAGAACATTCCTCTGACCTCAGGAATCCGTTGTTGGATGTTGAACTGTACATTTTTGTATATAAAAAAACGATGACTTGACAAAACAAAGTACTTATTTTAAAACGCTGTCTAATTCACACAACAGCTAGCTAACGTTACTTCATATCTGCAGTATGCTGCGTCAAACTACTGGTTGAATCCTTCCTTCCCAAGTGTTAACATCGTATGAATTTCAGAAGAGAAGGTGAAACAAGTAGCCGTCTATCAAACGACGGCCATAATGCAATAGCCAGAGAGGGACCGTCAGACAATGTACGTGCTTTCACTTACAATAAACATTATTTTATGATAGAAAACCTAACATTTAAAAGAAATATTTACCTCAAACTTACAGTAAATAATTAACTTAAGTCTTATTTACTAAAATAATTATAATAGTAGCCTTAAACCATTGACCCTGGCTGCAAAAAAAGCGATCTATTCGTTTTTTTTTACTATAGGAGGTAAATGCATACGCACCCTAACTTCTCGTTTAGTGATGATGAAATGCTACAAAGTGTGAGGCAAAGGTTTTGATAATACTTATTAATGTACAGCGATATCATCTTGACACTTTTAACCCTTTTTTATTTTGTGTCTGTCTTGTGAGGTTGCTGTTTTACACTCTCAATAGTTTAATAATATTGCTTTTAATAGTCAACCTGCGCAGGTTTACGCACGGGCGAAGCTCGCGAACAGTCTGCGCAGTGCGCGCGGAACAGATTAACGTTTGTGTTTACAACATGTCGTGAAGAGGTTGCAAAAAAAAAAAGGTATCACAGATCACAATTAGTGAAAACAAACTAGCTAGCTACGTTTGCATGAATAGTAATATGTTAGTTGGTGTCTCTTCCTTTCTCTGTTTCAGAAGAAGTCACATATCCCATTTTGAATGAATCCCCTCTGAATCTTTTCAGTCTTTGAAGATGTCTGATGCTTGGTAAGTTCTGCTAACAAAGTATCTATTTAACGTCAACTCGCCTGCAGATATTACTGTTAGACACCTATTACATGTTAGGCCCAGTTCTCACCGTTGTACCATACTTCAATAAAAAATCAGCCCATTTATGTATCATTATCTATGATCATTATGCATCTTTGTACATTCAATGAAACTATGTGAAAAATATGTTGACATGAATAATGTGGATCCACTTTGCAATTCGGCAAAGCAGACACTTCCCCAACTGTATTGACTTTAGTAGAATTTTATATTTTACCTGCCATTCCCGCAAGCCTTATGTATTCATCGCAGATCAGAGAACACAGGAGCATCATAACATATTTGATTTGTTTCTTGCTAGTTGTATAAATCTGTTGCTGCAGTATACATTTAGCAGAAGGTAAAGTTATACATCATTGTCAATGAGTGCTGGTTTTCTTCTCAACAGTTCTGAACCTGCAGGAGCCATCAAGGCCATTGACAAGCACTCAGTGCATCAAATCTGCTCAGGACAGGTGGTGCTGACTTTGGCCACTGCTGTCAAAGAGCTGGTGGAAAACAGCATTGATGCAGGGGCCACCAACGTTGGTAAGTGTCGATACACACAGTATTGTACATTCTTTTATCTGTATTTTTCAAAAGCTGAATCGTGACACTGGGGTGATCTGTTTGCTAAATACGTGTTTATAGCTCACCTATCACTAATGAGAACTAACAGCTGTGAATGCTGAAAGAATAATTATTCTATCTTTATTAAAATGACAAGTTGCTTGTGTTTACAGTCCAGGACAATAGGAGATATTGATTTAGTAAAATATGGGCAGAAATTCCAATATGTTTCTGTTGCACGTTCCAGATGTCAGGCTAAAGGAGTGTGGAGCTGAACTAGTGGAAGTGTCAGACAATGGCAAAGGAGTAGAAGAGGCCAACTTTGAAGGACTGAGTAAGTGTTAGCTTTGTTTATCTCCACCCTGTTAGTCAAAGTCTACCTAATCTTTTTGTTTTAGTGACACCTCTTCCGTCTGTTTCCGCAGCATTGAAGCATCACACGTCAAAGCTAAAGGATTTCTCTGATCTCCTCCATGTGGAAACATTTGGCTTCAGAGGTGAAGCCCTCAGCTCTTTATGTGCTCTGAGGTAAAACACTTCAACAGCCACATTCATTCGGCACATACTGTAGTCTATATCGACGACGGTTCATTTACGGGATAGTTCCGGTGACGCCGGAAGTTCCGCCAGATGTCCCTCACTTTGACTTAACTTTAAACTCTGGTCACATCGAGCAATATTAACCGGAACCTCTGAGCAACGTTACAAGCTGAAAATGACAAGTTTTGAAGAAAATGTGGATCGTGCAACAAGGCAAGCCTGCTTGGTTCGTTCAGGTAACATATATATAATATATATAATATGTTGTTACTATCTAACTGGGATGTTTTGGGAGCGATTGGCGGGGATTTTCTATGGACAAAATACACATGGCGATACACTGGTAAAAGCTAATTATTTTTCACCATGTATCTAGCTAATTTAAATAGCTCACGTCACTGTATTGTGTGAACAGTTAACTTCAGTTAATATTGTATGTGGCATTTTCTTTTGCGGGGTGCAAATGTTCCATCAAAACAAGTTCCTTCCCAAGACTATTTTGCAGAGCCACGCTCGCTGCATCCGGAGCTTAGACGATTGTGATTGGTTTAAAAAAAAAAAAGAACATCCCCTGACCGTTTATTCTCCTATCCAGAAATGTTGTGTGGCTAGTCCACACAACATTCCTGGATAGGAGAAAAACATGCTTTGGTTTATTACTAGCTAGCTGTCTCGATTTGCCCTGCAGAGATCTGAGGAGCAGTTAACCATAGTCCTCATAATTCGACCGGAGTTTTAGAACGCCAACACAAAGAAAGTGGTAGGTGAGGGACATCCAGTTGAAAATGCGTGACATCCGGCCGAACCTCTGGTGGCACCGGAACAATCCCGGAAATGAAACTTGCAAGGCAATGCGAGACTTTTCGGCACATAAACCTGTATTGCTTGTCACCTCATCATCTAATGTTCCCTCCGACCCCCCTGCTACAGTGGCTTAAGTGTGGTGACATGCCATGAGTCCAGCCAGGTGGGGACCAAGCTGGTGTTTGACCACAAGGGCCACATAGTGCAGAAGTCGCCTCATCCCCGGCAGCAAGGCACCACAGTCAGCCTGCAGCAGCTCTTCTACACCCTGCCTGTTCGACACAAGGAGTTCCAACGCAATATTAAGAAGGTCAGTCAGTAAAAGAGCCTTCTTATGTTTCTGCATGTTTTAGTCTACTATGAAGCTCCTGATAGTTTCCCCAAGCATGAAAGTTTTTTTGGTAACACTTTACTTGAAGGTATCTACATAAGAGTGACATGACACTGTCATGAACACATGACACTGTCACGACCCAGTCATGACACATGAACCCTAACCCTAACTCGAACCATAACCATAACTTGTCATGACAAAAAACGAATGACACTTACTAAAAGAAGCGTTATGTCATAAACGTTTATGACTTGTTTATAATTTTTATGACACGTTCATGACACTCTTATGTAGATACCTTCAAGTAAAGTGTAACCGTTTTTTGTTTTTTTTCTTTTAAACTCTAAGCAGCCATTGGTTTCCATTCATGTTATATCCAATTGTCTTGCAATGACTTTACACATGCTTGGGATGAAGCATGAAACCCTGGATGTCTGAGCTTCCCTCCAGCACATGAACACACCACCTAGAAAGAAGACTTTTTAATTGCAATCCAAACTTTCAAATGTATTTCAACACAATTCTAACACACTATGAATGTTATATAAATGTTGTAAAAATGTTTGAGATAAAATGGAAACATTTTCTTTTTAACTCAAACCAGTTTCTAGACTTTGTAAGTTGATTTTCATACCATGAAAGGAACCCATTGGAGGCCAGGTGGATAGGAAAAACACATGAATAAAAAAAAGCCAAATACCTTGGCTTGGAATCATAATTGTTATTTATTTATTTATTATCTTTTAATGTATTAGTTTAGAGCCAATCTGTGGCTACATAAATGACCTATGTCATCCATCTATAATCCTCAGTATTTAATTGATTTGAATTTTCAGGAGTATGCCAAAATGATACATGTCCTGCAGTCCTACTGTATCATCTCTACAGGAGTGCGTATCACCTGCTCCAACCAAAATGGGCAGGGAAAGCGCAGCACAGTCCTCAGCACCAGTGGCAGCCAGAATATGAGAGATAACATAGGGGCCATATTTGGACCAAAACAGGTTGGAACATTGCTTTCACACTTTTCTTGACTACGCTTTTTAATTTGCAATCTGAAGAAGGTGTCCGTCTGACCATATCACTCAATTCTCCGACATGCTGCTTAGAATGAAATAAAACATGTATCTTCTATCTTAATGTTCATTGTGGCGTTTATTTAACAAGTCTAATTGGTATTTAGACCAAAATCAAAGAGTTGAAGAATACCCTTAGAGGAACTGTGTTTATTCCTCAGTTTTACTGTGACTGAAGCTCAGGTGAAGCAAATAGTTTTGTCAAATTGCCTATTATTTTGTTTCCCTGTGTGCTGCAGCTACAGAGTCTTCTGCCTTTTCAGCAAGTGTCTCCTACAGAAAATGTTATTGCAGAATATGGACTCAAAGATGCAGAGCTACCCAAACAGCTTTTTTCGTGAGTGTTACGGTTGCATGGATGTCCTGTATGTGCCTTCTCTGCAAAAAAAGCTGTTTTTTTTTTTTTTATAACAAACTTTTATGTTTTGCAGCATGACAGGGTTTGTGTCACGAGGAGACCATGGTGTTGGGAGAAGCTCCACAGACAGGCAGTTCTTTTTCATTAACAACCGGCCGTGTGATCCCCTTAAGGTAATTTAAGTCCCCCTAGTTAGCATTTATAAGACATATAATAATGGTTTTGAACACACTTATAATCTAAAGTATTACCAGTGAGGGTTTACATTTTCAGCCTAATCTTTGGTTATTCACAATTTGCAGGTGACCAAACTTGTAAATGAAGTGTATCATATGTACAACAGACATCAATATCCATTTGTTGCCTTGAACGTAGCTGTGGCCTCTGGTAAGAAAATAACTGAACTCAAGTTTTTTTTCTTTCTTTTCGGAAACCTTCTGTACTATATAAGCTGTTTTTCTGTGGGTTTTTTTTCTTCAGAGTGTGTGGACGTGAACGTGACCCCAGACAAACGGCAGATTTTCCTTCAGGAGGAGAAACTCTTGCTGGCTATTCTCAAGACCTCTCTTATCAACATGTATGAGGCCGGAGTCAATAAGATCAGCCTGAACAATACACCCATACCCGGCACCAGTGAGAACAGATCATTACATTTAGACAGCATATCAAAATATAAGATGTACCGTTATATATTGAGAGATTTTCCAGTGCTTTTATTTTGACTGTTGGTCTGTCACTTGTTTCTAGATACAAAGTCTGCGTCTGAAATCTGTCAGGTTGTTCCGTCCAATGCGAACATGCCAGAACCTGGAGAGGACATGGAACCACTGACTCGGAGCGCAAAGTCGTCCCTAAACCTGGCCGGCCTAAAAGCTGCCTTTTCAAGTCATCACAGCTCCAATTCTGGAAACAAGTCAAGTGTTGCAAAAGCTGGTCCAACACAGAAAACGCTGCAGTCTTTTTTTAAGGACACCGTCAAACCTCCTACCTGCAAACCAAGTGTAACATCTCCTTTGAAACACTCAAGAGATCTAGCTAAATGCTCCCCGGTGGGAAAGTCGGCGCTAGATGAGTTCAGGTACGGGAGTATGTCATGCAGCGATGCAGACTCTGAAAAAGACAGTGCCGTGTCGAGTTGTGACGTCACCATGGCAACACCAGATATTCAGTGTTCCGGCCTGGAGTTCAGTTCTCCTGAATCAGCCACCGACGGTGTAAAAAACGAAGCATTTGAAGAAACGTCAGACAGTAGTCAAACCGTTCCCGAACACGAGGAGTTACAGACTGAGCCACGCACGTCTAATGTGGACTGCACTGTGGGCCCAGATGCCAAGAGAGCCAGGAAAGAAAATCCACATTTCCCAGCGGAACACAAATCCAACACTTTTTCCAAATCCTCCTCAGCGGTGGATGCGCCAGGCTGCCTACAGAAGAAGACGGTGCCCCTCCAGTTCTCTTTACAAGAGCTGGCGGGGAAGGTGAAGAGGTTACAGGAACTACAGAAGCAGAGGGCAGGCGAGGATCTGCGCTATCGGCGCTTCAGGGCCAAGATCAACCCCGGAGAAAACCAAAGCGCGGAGGAAGAGCTCAAGAAAGAGATCAGGTGGGATTTTACTACTATAGCAAATGCTGAACTTGGCAGTATTATTATTTCCACGACAGTTAATGTATTTTTTTTTCTTTCTTTCATCCCTATAGTAAAGACACGTTCAAAGAGATGGAGATCATCGGTCAGTTTAACCTGGGCTTCATCATCACCAAACTCAACTCGGACATCTTCATGATTGACCAGCATGCCACAGATGAGAAATACAACTTTGAGATGCTGCAGCAGCACACTGTGCTCCAAGGACAGAAACTCATAGCGTACGAATCGGAATCATTCCATACACTTTTGCCCTGTGTGTTTTTTTTTTCTTTTTCCGAATGACCTTTTTACATATCAGTTTGTGTTTCTTTATGTTTACAGTCCTCAGAAGCTTCACCTCACTGCTGTCAGTGAAAACGTACTCATGGAGAACATTGAGATCTTCAGAAAGAATGGCTTTGAATTTCTTGTCGATGAGGACGGTATGAACATTTCAATATAAGTTGATTTTATCTCAAGTTCAATACAATTATATTAATGATTATGAATACTAAACCAACTGTTTTTTTGTTGTTGTTTTTTTTACTGTGACTGCAGCACAGGTGATGGAGAGGGTTAAGCTGGTGTCTCTGCCCACCAGTAAAAACTGGACATTTGGCCCAGCCGACATTGAAGAGCTGATCTTCATGTTGAGTGACAGCCCAGGGGTCATGTGTCGACCGTCCCGCGTCAGGCAGATGTTTGCCTCTCGAGCTTGTCGAAAATCTGTGAGTTCATACTGACACATTGAAGTATTTACAGATATTTACATAGACCAGGTTTTGGGCTTTTTTTGTTTAGGATCAGCAGTCATCATCAGAATGTTATTTCCCAGCTTGGCCATCAGTCATTTTAAGCCTACACAAGTGTTTTGTATGCTTAGGCAGCCAAATACTACTACCTACCACTTTACAAAGCATAACTTTTGTCCGTCTTTCCAGTCACCATTGATTTCCCTTCAATTCCTTCCACTGTGAAAACAACCTGTAATATAATATCAATACTACTGTCATTTTAATCAGAGTTATGGTATTTGTGTTGTTCATTATGTAGCACAGACTTTTGAATTTCATGTGTGGAGTTTAATTAAATTACCGTAGCAATTATATTGCTAATTTGAATGAAAAACAAAAATGTTTTTAAACCACTGCAAGTTAACTGTAATACTGTAGTACTGAAATGAGTGAAAATAAAATTAATGATTACAAAATAATATAAAACCCACAAATGTAATCTAACTTCCACTTTTATAGTATTGTAAGGCGTTTGTGATTTTGTAGTCTCTAAAATGTAAAAACACCGTCATGGTCATTTTTAAGTAGCTAAAGTGCGACCAATTGTTATTCAGTTTTATCACAGACTAATTGAATAACATTACTATTTTCCTGACACGTTATCGACTGTTTTGCCTACGTCCATCTTCAGGTGATGATTGGCACTGCTCTGAGTGTCAGTGAGATGAAAAAGCTCCTGGTTCACATGGGCGAGATCGAGCATCCATGGAACTGTCCTCACGGCAGGCCCACCATGAGACACCTCGCCAACCTGGACGTCATCTCACCAGACTAACCATGTCGAGGAAGGGTCCTACTTTACACCGGCTTAATATAACTGAAATGTGCTTTTGTTTATTTCTGTTAAACATCACTGATACACAGAAGACTGAGTCCGAACCATAGCTACTGTATTTTTGTATGGTTCAAATGTATTGACCGTTCGGTGTGTTTTCTTAATATCTAATTTAATCTGTATTTTGCATCACAAAATTCTATTTTTTTATATTTTAAAACCCCATTTACTGGGTAAATAAACAAGATATGCCACTTTCTGTGTCTTTATTATTAAACCACTAGTAGTATAGAGGGTCACTGTTTTACCCTTTTTGACTGATAACGGGCGCCGTAGTTGTGAGCGTCCCTCGCCGTTGCCATGGAGAGGAGCTTGCACGAGCGATACATAAACGGCGTAAAATTACACAGGGGAAAGAGAAGAAGACAACAACGATGAAAACCGATAAACAGGAACACGAGCAAATGCGCGGAAATCCAGAGCTGCCACATACAGCGCATGAAAGCGAAAAAAGAAAGTTAGCGAGCTGCTCTGATAGTTTTAAAGTGAGTTCAGCGGATGTGGACCAAAACCAAACGGACCTCGAAGAGGAGCAGCCCGAGAACGACGACATTCACGAACTCCCCACACTTTTTAGCTTAATTGTGCAGAGGTAAATCACTCATTAATTACATCATTTTTTTTAGTATCGGCTACCAATGAATATCAGGGACGTGTGTAACATTGTCACATTTGGTGTCTCATTGACAGATATGAAGGAGAAACCTGGGAAGGCCAGTTTGATGGAGAAGGGGTTGCTTGTTTTGAAGGAGGCCAGACGTACAAGGTAACTTAGCTACTGCTGGAAATAAAGATGAATTTTGAAACCTCGGGGAAAGGCCATATCTTTGATTTTACAATACAGTAAATGCGCAGGCTACTTTATAAATATTTTTTTTTTATTGTTGAACATTTTATTGTCCATTTACTTAAATGAAAAATGTGCTGTTAAATGCAGTCCGTTGTAATGATCTTGCGTAATGCAATGACAGGCATACATTATGTCATGTCTGAAAATGCACCAGAAATGTGTTCTATTAGGGGTGGCAGTAGCTCAGTGCGGTGGCAGTAGGAGGGTTGCTGGTTCAAGTCCCCATACGGACCAAAGTATGGGGGTGGACCTCCCCGAGAGGTGCCAGTTCACCTCCTGGGCACTGCCAAGGTGCTCCTGAGCAAGGCACCGAACTGCTTGGGGCGCCTTTCCATGGGTTGCTCCCTCACTCTGACATCTCTCCATTAGTGCATGTAAAGGTACTGAGCATGTGTGTGTAATTCAGGCCTCTATGCAATAACAACAGAGTGAAAACATTGTAATTTCCCCTTGCGGGATTAATAAAGTATACATTATTATTATTCTCCAAGGTAAAAAAAAAAAAAAAAACAATTTCATAAAGTCTCTCATTTGTTTTTCTGAAGGGGATGTTTTCCAAGGGACTTATGGATGGATGTGGTGTCTTCACACTGGCAGGCGGATTGAAATATGAGGTTATCTTACATTTAATGTGTGTAAAATTGCTTTACAGTAGCCCATGTGTAGATAGCATTACTAAACATGCATCCTGTATAGATACACAATTTAAAAAGTAGGGTCAAATAAAATAGATTTTAAATAAGGAGTTTGACAGGGGTTTTACATTTCTAATCCAACAGGGAGAATTTGTGTGTAACATGCCCATGGGCCTGGGTACCTACACCTGGCCGGATGGCAGCTCCTATAAGGGTGAAGTGTACAATGGTATACGACATGGGACTGGAACCTACAAATGTGCAAAGAATGGTGTGTCATACACGGGGCAGTGGGATCAGGGCAAGAGGCACGGAAAGGTATGATCCACCATTTCATATCAGGTACGGCCTTTTTAGATATTTGTTTTGTAACTGGTTCTCTTTGTGTTAGGGTGAAGTGTATTATAACCACGATAAGACGTCTTGGTACAAAGGAGATTGGGTGAAGAACAACAGAGAGGGATGGGGAGTGAGACGGTATGTATGGGTGATCTAATCTGTAGCCTGAGTGGCGTTTGAACTGCCCAAGGGTGACACCTGTGTCTTAACAGCTACCCCACTGGTAACATGTACTCTGGTGAGTGGAAGAACAACCTGAGACATGGAGAGGGCACGATGAGGTGGCTGAAACTGGGACAGCAGTATGTTGGGATGTGGCAGAATGGAGTCCAGGTATGAAAGCACACCGCTGACGCCAACATATCCATATCGCACAAATTCCAGGACAGTAGCTTTTTATCCTGTTCCTGTTTATGTTCTCTTCTCCGGCAGCATGGACGAGGCACGCACGCCTGGATCCTGAGGCCAGCGGATGGATCCCTGTATTCCCAGAGCAATCAGTACACAGGGGATTTCGTTCAGGGTCAGAGGCACGGACAGGGGACCTTCTACTACGCTGGTGGTGCCATCTATGAAAACGGATGGAGGAAGAATAAAAAACATGGGAAGGTTAATCAATGACACAGAATTGCCTCTTACAGTCAATATACATATGTCCTCAAATTCAGGGTGAAATAGATTGGAGACTTTTTAAAATACTTGTTATTAATGCTTTAGAAGTGCGTTAAAAACAGCAAAAGATGAAAGATCTGGCATTCATTTCAAAGTCAGTGCTCACCTATGATACACATGTATGTAATTACAAGCATTTCTAAAAGCGACTGTGCTAAATGGTTCATAGGGAAAATTCACTTTTGAGGATGGCCATGTTTTTGAAGGAGAGTTTGTGGATGATCTGATGATGACACACAACCTGAATGGAAACAAAGTTCCCACTCCTTTGTCTGGTAAACACCTACAGTTAATTCAAAATGTTCAGCCTGCCACCAAGGAGATAATCAACAGCATTACAATTCTCTATCTTGTTACAGGTTCATCTATCTTAGAACCCAGCATCTCTTTGGACATTGAATGTCTTTTGGAGAAAATCCCTGAGAGAAAGCGTGACGTTGAGCGTAAACAGGTCAGGTCCCGCTTCACACGGCAACATTGTCAACATATGCTCTTTTACCCCCGGCCTTATTTTCACCCCTGCTCCTGCCCTGTGGCTCACGTGTAACAGGTGGAGTTTGAGGTGCTGAAGCAAGACAGTGAGCTGAGGTCCGTTTATAGTTTCTACAAAAGACTTGGCCATGCCCACTCCTCAAATAACATCTTCCAGCTGTCCCGCCTGCAGCTCTGGCGCCTTCTCAAAGACTGTAACATCCACCATTACGACATCACTCTGACACAGATAGACCACATGATCAGAGGTGAGAAGGACTAGCACTCGTAATCTCTCCTACATACTTAATACACCTCACACATACCGGACAGGACAGTGATTGCTCAGTAATTACGGTATTTTTGTGCTTAATGTTTTTACTCTGTGTCTCAGAGGATGCCGCAGCAGCAGAGATCCACTCTCCTTTCACTCCCATGCTTCTGCATAGGCTCATCAGCTGTCTAGTGGTTGTGGCCTACCACATTTACCATAAGGACATGATGTAAGGAATGACTCCAGATCATCACCAGTAGATGAAACACACGTTTATCTTAATTATGAACTCTTAAGTATCTAAGAATGACAGTCTAGCTTTCAGCCATGCTAGCGGCATGGTTCTCGAGTTGACAATAACGGCCAGTTGCTCCAGACTGAAGCTATTGGATGGATTGCCGTGAAATTTAGTACACACATTCATGTTCCTCTCAGAATAAATCCTGATAACTTTGGTGATCCCAGCTTTCCATCTTGTACCATCGTCTGGTCAAAATTTTACTTTGTCCAGTACTACAGTGATAATTATAGCTGCTTCTCATCAGCATGTTAGCATTTTGACTTTAGCATTTAGCTCAAACATCACTTCTCTTTTCGCAGATCACAAAACAACCTTCTGGCTGCCTGCTTTTCCAAACTGATGACAGACAACATCCTTCCTAATGCTAAGAATGTAAAAGGTGCTAACAATATAATATTAAAAAATCATGTGCACACACATGTATTAGACAGAGGAACCTGTAAACGAAGCTTCAATGGGGAATTAAGATAGCAAATTAGTTATTTAATAAGATTGAGCACAAAACGGTGCAAAAGAGTGAAGGACAAAGTTTCTGTCTATCGGGGCTTCAGCTTTCAGGTTTCTCGATTGTTGGGTGTTTTTGCGTGTTTTGCCTGAGGCGACACACCCACAGAAACTAATGCAACACCCTTGCTTAGGTCTATATTATGCAGTAATAGCTGTGCTCATTAACTATAGCTGTGATCCAGGCTTCCTGTTTAGGCAGCCAGACTGTGCAGTTGTGGCTGTGAAGTACTTACAGAAGAGCTATGAAGTCTATCAGGCTTACTGCAAAGTCAATGCAGCACCCAGAGACGACCGGACCATGACCTGCCGACACCTGCTGTGGATGTTCAGGGTACAACAGACTGTAACACGAAGATCGCCATACATATTAACTTCTTCTTATTCATTTCTACCACTTAACATAAGACATGGATGCCGTTTCTGTTGCTTGTTATTACAACAAAACCAGAGGGCTGTTCACTTTTGAGTGACTTGAAAATGATATGATTGAAAAAACAAACTTTTACCAGCATTCAGCACATGTATGATCACATTGTGTCGATTGGTTTATTGTAACCCCTGCCAGGATCTCCATCTGCTGGACAATAACCTGACCACAGCGAGATTGCTGCAGGTCATCACTGCAGAGAGCCGTGACCACAGAAACCTGTCCTCCTGTCTGGAACTGGAGGTCCGTCTGCTGTGTTTACACCAGTTGACAAATTCATTATTTTTCAGTGCCCATTGACAGATTAGCATTCATCTACTTACTCTTTTTTTGTGTATTCCTTCTTCCCTCTGTAACACTTCCCACTCCTGCTTTAGATTACATTCCTGGAGTTTTTTGAGGTACTTCTGGGCTCTGCTAAGGTGAAGTGTCAGCCTGTTTCTGAAGAGCTAGAGGTGAAGGGTCAGCCTGTTTCTGAAGACCTGGAGGTGAAGGGTCAGCCTGTTTCTGAAGGCCTGGAGGTGAAGGGTCAGCCTGTTTCTGAAGACCTGGAGGTGAAGGGTCAGCCTGTTTCTGAAGACCTGGAGGTGAAGGGTCAGCCTGTTTCTGAAGACCTGGAGGTGAAGGGTCCGCCTGTTTCTGAAGGCCTGGAGGAGGTGAAGTGTCAGCCTGTTTCTGAAGGCCTGGAGGAGGGCCAGTCACCATCCAGCCCTGACACTGAGGCCAGAAGGGATCTCCCTGAGGTGGAGGCCAGCGAGAACATCTTGCAGACTCCAAACAGCCCTTTCCAGTCGGTCAGATTCTTTCTAAAGCCTCTAATGACCTCCTCACCCCTTACCCACTCTATGTAGAGTGTAGTTGTTTTGGGAATTACAGAAAAAGGATAAAACTGTAAATTCTGCACACACAAAACAAAGGACTTACTTTTTCTGTTTTGTTTTTTTTTTCTATCTAGATGGCAGCTCCAGTGAATTCCCCCATCACTCCTGAAATCTCCAGCTCCAAGTCAGTGGAGGTCAGTTGCGATAGGAAATCTAGCATGCAAACAAAATCCAGTGTTGATATCAGTGTTGTTACGCCCCTGCTGTACTTGATATTATTGAAATATGCTATGAGCTTGGCTATGTCTTTGCTGAAATCTTTAATAACATTTAATTGCACATATAGACAAGTGACAAAGCAGGACTATCCACTGCTCAAGAAGTGGAGAGTCAACAAGACGACAAGACTAAAATCAACGAGAAACCTCAGGCAGAAGGTATGTTTAGTTGGGTTATGTTTAGGTTCTGGGTCAAATAATGTATTGTCTGTACTTATACATAGAAATATAACAGGGGCGGACTGGCCATCGGCAGGTTCGGGGGATTTCCTGAATGTCCGGTCCATCCAGGGCCAAACCGGCCGTCATATTTCAATTTCAGATGTCAGTTACAGTCCTGGACGTATTAAACATGTGACAGTACGGCTCTCTGGGCTGGCTGAAGAAGCAGTGGCAGCAACAACTGTCAAGACACTGTCCTGTGACACCCAGACACTGTCCTGTGACTCCATGACTGTTCCGGGACAGTCAGACACAGTCCTGTACACTGTCCTGTGACTCCCATGACTCACAGGACAGTGTCTGGGTGTAACAGGACAGTGTCCCGGGACAGTCAGACACTGTCCTGTGACTCCCATGACTGTCCCGGGACAGTCAGAAACTGTACTGTGACACCCAGACACTGTCCTGTACACTGTCTTGTGACTCCCAGACACTGTCCTGTGACTCGCATGACTCACAGGACAGTGTCTTGACTGTCCCAGGACACTAACAGGACAGGACAGTTTTTGCTGCCACTGCTGCTGGCTGGCTGCCGCATTATTAGCAGCGCAAAACAGAGCTCCGGCCTGGCTGTAAGACTGGGAAAATTTAATACTGGATGCAAGCAGCCAAACGGCCCGCCTCCCAACTTGGACTGCTCCGCTTTTTTTTAAATGTGATTGGCTCAGCCTGACCCACGGCCTTGTCACTTACTTCCCTCTGAAGTTACAGAGTTTAGAATCGTTGGTGACACAGACAAAACTGAAAATGTAAAAACGAAAAAAGGTGGTGGAGATGAGAGACAAATGGGCGGTGCGGAGAAGTTAAGATTAAAAAGAAAAGAAACTGTTGGAGCAGGATGCGGCAAAATGCACTAAATTAACTGCCGTTCCTTCGTGGAAAGGCCAAGGTTAGCACCGTCAGGGAGAGCAGCACTGATGAAGCAGGACCCCAGCGGAAGAGACATGACAGGTGCACTATTGGCACATTTGGCAATACGTGTGCATTAGCTAGGTCAAAGCGGGGTTAAGAGGGAATATGCATTTATTACGCTATTGTAACAATGACTTCCTAAACTCATTAATATATTCCGATGATTGTAGTCTTTCACAAGTGTTTTATTTAGTATGTAAATACAGTATGCAACGTATTCAAGTTTATCATTATTATTATTGTAATTAGTTAAGTCCAGTCGTGGTGGTGGTGGTGATGAGGAGGAAAATGATGAAGAAGAGGAGAACAGGCAGGAGGAGGATGAAGCAGGAGGAACCAGCAAAGATACAGTGAAAGGTACAATTGCAGTGTGCAGGGCTGTATAACTTTGCGTTGGGTTGTTTGGGGTCTCTTTTTGTAGTATTATTACTACTATTAAATTGACTTCCAAAAGGTTCCACGTGCGCTGTTCACGCGCTCTCATAAAGGTCCGCTCCATCCCAGACTCCCGGGCAGAATATTTTTCCAAGTACATCCCTGATACATACGTATATTTATGTATAAATCATAGAAGGGAAAAGGACTTTAGCTCGTATATATGCCATGTTCAGAAAATGAAAAGGACATTCATTGCAATGACTGTATGGAATATATATAGTAATATATCTCACGCACCATATTTCCTCTAGAGTACACAGGTGAAGGAAAGGCCAGAGGAATGGAGGCCAAAGACTGTGACGTGGAGCTCTGGAACCAGACGATCCATCAATTCTTTAACCACTTTTTCTTCCCGGCTTTTGAACATAACCAGTTAGTGTCCAAAAACATTGAGGAGGAAAAGCTCCGCCAGGAGGCCCAGAGACGCATCGCTATGGCCAAGGCCCAACAAAGGACCAGCCAATAGTACAATTCTAGCCATTACCGGCTAAGATTGATTTTATTTTTGTTGGGTCAGTTTGTAGCATAAATGTAGTCAATGTTTTAGTTATATGTACTGTATTATTACTCATAGGATTTAACCAGGTACAACAGCACTGGTGGCACTCAATTTAAGATGCCTTTACAGTATGTATTGGGGGTTTATGGTGTTGAAATAGTCTGAGGACTCTATTGTAAAGATTTGACTGACCAGTTTTGAAATGAGAAATTAAAGCCAAGCATCTACATAAACACAGCCACTAGATGGCATCACTTTCCATACCTGTGGCTCCCATTCCAGTATTACCTCTGTCTTGCATGTAAACTGTCTTCACCTAAGTCCCAAATCATTCTACTGCTTCTGTACTAATATGAAATGTGCCATAGACATGTGTAGTGCTCGGTGTTGTACTGTATTGTGTTACAGGGAATAAGGAGGTACCTGAACTATCCAAAACACAAACAAAATGCCTAAAGCCTTCATGTACAGTGGGTAATAAAAGCATTGAGTGCACTGCCAATTGTGCTCCAATGTAAAATAAGGAGTAATCAGCATTTCCTTGTTAAAACTAGAACTTTAATTGGGAAGACAAAAATTTCTAGTAAGTCAGAATCACTCTGATACATTTTTTTTTTCTTCTTCCAAGTAACAAAAGTAGTCGTGATATGTAAAAAATAAAATATTTGAAAGAACATGTCTTTAGAGGGGAGGGGTGAAGACCATGAGGTCACTCGGACAGACAGACTGGCGTATCCGGTCCTTCAGGTCCGGGGTGAAGAGAAGCATGGCAGACTCTGCTGCTTGGGTCTGAAAAATGCACAAAGAAAATATATTCAGCAATGACGAGGCTTCAATAAAAGACATGCAAGTAATAGAGTTAAATGTGGAATTAAAGGCCAATATTTGGAAGAGAAAAAAAAAAAAAGGAAAAACGTTGACCTTTGGTGACTGAAGAGTTAACACTGAAGGCACCGCTGGATGTGCTGTGGCAACAGTGAGAAGTGAGCATAACAATGAGTGAAGACAGTGAAACGTGCAACTTAAAACACAAGTTTAAATTAAACTTTTGCCCAAGAAAGCTCAGTGTGGCATTGCCTTATAACCAGGCAATCACAACATTTTCTAAAGGTTTTGGGTGAAAAAGAAATGTAATGATTGATCATTTATTAAAAGATGCACTCTTAAAAGTACTACACAAATTTCTTCGATATAAAAATCTAGTTTTTCTAACTTCAAAACAAATTTCAATAAAGAAATCCTGCCTTCTTCAGCTTTAGCATCCATTAGTGTTAAAGGTATACTATCACCTACAGGTTGTCTCATTGGAACTACAGCCGTGCAAGCTGTAGTTCCAATGAGACATGTAGGGTGACCGACGAGTTACATAGTATGCCTTTAAGGTATAAAGCCCAGGTGTACACCGTGTGTGCATGCACCGTACCTCGTCATGGGCATCAATCGTACCTGGTTCTTGCCGAGTAAGCAGGTGCTCTGATTGAGCGCTGGGACTCTCCATTTCTACATCAACTGCCATGGGGGACAGCGCATCTAAGGAAACCGTCTCCCGCGGTGACAGGCTGCATCTCTGTGAAGGCTGGAAGTAACGCTCAAAGTCCAAACCAGGAATTTCCTGAAATTACAAGAGAATAAGAATGTTTATTGTATAGCAAGAGAAATCTGGTTGGACCACAGCTTTTAATAAAACGGCATCCTATATGGCTTAGATTTTGTGATACAAAACAAGGTAGTGAAGCCTGAAAATGTGATTACCTCAACAAGTGAGCTGTCTGGCGTATGACATACAGACTCCTGGGCCTCCACAGCAGGAGGGAAGGAGATGGAAGGCTTGCTGGGAGTCACACAGGGCGACAACATGAAACTCAGAGATGGGGGCTCAGGGGCCTGGGACACCGCTGGAGTTGGTTCGCACGGAGAGAGGGAAAGTCTTGGAGAGAGAGGGAGGTCAACAGCGACAGCTTCAGCTGGCTCGTCTTGCTCCTCGACTACAGAAATGGATGGAAGTGAACGTACAGGCGTGGCCGTGCTCGATTCAGGAACAGAAGCCGCGTTTTCCTGTGTGGGGGCTGCTTCTGACTGGCGTGCAGGGCTTCCTTCAGGCTGGCTGTCATCTGAAAGCGCTTCCTTGACAGGTGAGAAACAAAGGGAGACATTTACAGTGTCTTTTCTCTTCTGGGATGACTGAGGAGTGCCACGCTGAGACTTTGGCGTTTGTGCTGGGGTTCGGTTGAGGGCACGACTGAGGTGCGCAGGAGTGTGGACGGGCTGAGCAGGAGAGGCGACGGTGTGAAGGGGAGTCTGTGCCGGTGCAAGGGATCGCCGACTGACTCTTCTAGGCGAGAGGTAGCTGGAGCAGGGAGAGGCCTGAGGCAGCACGGCAGCACTCAGACGGCTGGATCTCCTCGCTGAACCTACAGACACGACAACACGGTTATTAGTCGCACAGAGGAGAAACAAAAAAAAAAAAAAAAAAAAAGTACACAAGCAAACACAGGTATGAAAAGCAAGGCCTTAGGTATTTTCCTCTCACCTGATGGCCTGGCTGGGCTCTCCACCTGGAAGAAGCCTCCGTCAAAGACCACCGCGTCAGTGGGTTGGGGCTCTGCTTGATCGTTTCCGGCATCCTTTGCTGCTTTCTCTGCCTGCTGCCTGGCTTTCATGGCCGCTTTCACAGAAGCCAGGCGAGACTTGGCTGCCAGTTTAGTTCCTGTTGGCTTGGCGGGTGCAGCTGATGGTTTCTGTCAAAAGCACAGGACAGGCACACTGTTTTCACCTCCACATCATGACACATTTTGCCCCTAAACATAGCACGTATATATTATATACACAATACACACACACACACACACACACACACACGTCTTCACCTTCACTCCTTTCCTCTGTCGCGGTGGTGGTGGGGGCTTGGGCTCCTCCACCCAGCCCCGGCTCTCTGCTTCTTTGAGAGTGTTAAACTTCTTGTAGACGTCCTCTACCTGAAAGATTTTTGGTTTGGTTTATTTATGGATATAGAAAGACAAAAGGATCCAAGGGATACATGTAAAAGCGATGAACACTTTTTTCCAACATGGTCCCTGATGGAAGAATGGCATAGTGGCATAAGTACACATCGTATACAATTATCATTCTCCTTATGCATTTGGTGTCAGAAACAACGTGTTGTCCCTCTCGTTGTGGGCACTCACCTGGTAATACACCATGTCCCAAAATCCCTGCAGGTCTGTGCAGGTGGTGATCTTCTCCCCTCGGCCGAGGTCGCAGTCGTCCACCAGACCGCTGAACTGCGTAAAGCGCTCTTTCATCAACAGCCTGGCCTGGCCTACTGCAGTACGCATGCAGTCTCTCACTAAACAGACAAGAGCCAGAAAGACACTGAATTACAACTGTTCACTTTAGGGAATAATGTCGTTTTTCTACTACCCAAATACAGTCACGTATTCAGCATGACACGCTCACTCTCTTCTGGGATGGACTCATCCTCCACTTTAGACTCCCAGTGGACGCTCAGAGTCGTCAGTCTGTCCGTCTCATTGGCAATTTCCGATCTGAATAATATATACATAAAAAAAGATTGTAAAAACTATGAATCAACTGAAAAGTAGATGGAAAAAAAAAAAATCAATGATTCGAAGAAAAAATAAGATAATAATATAGATAACAACAACAGTAGTAATAATAATAATAATAATAATAATAATAATAATAATAATTATAATTATGCCACCTAAAATATAGGACGTCATGCTTTGATTCCGGGGGGCTGCATGGAGTCGGAGGGGACATTGTGGGAGATGTATGTGGTAGGGAGGGAGAGGGTTTGCTTGGCTCAGTCTGAGGCTCAATGGTGAAAGCGGGAACCTCTGGAAGAATGAAGCTGGGGCTAGGTAGAAATAATGACAACATGGCATCGAGACAGTTAACACCCCACATCATCCATTTCTCAGAGGCCCTCAGAAAGTACATTCTCGTTTAATATTGACTGCCATAATTGGGTATAGATGCGAACTAAATAAAAAATATTAAAGTTTTGCAGTGTTTTAAACCTCAACAAAAACTACAAAAAAAAAAAAAAAAAAGGGAAAACAAGACAGACCTTGGTGTAAGGAAGGCGTCTGCTGAGCGAGGAGTGAGAGGCTCCAACTTGAAGGACGACAAACCAGTGGGAGCCTGGAATTTAAAACCCTCTGGAGCAAAAGACGATAAAGACGACGACGCTTCAACGGGATCCGCAGCAGGAAGAGAGTCGGCCGGAGCTTGGTCCACCACCATGCCTTCCTCTTCAGAGCACGGTGCCGGGCTTGGGGGACGAGGTTTGTCCTCTGTCTCCTGCATCTCAGGCTCCGTCAGCTCGGGCTCCTACACAACACAACAAAGAAACAGTAAACTAGTCAATTGACAAGCTACTGGTGTAAAAAAATAAAAAAATAGTTGCGGATTTAACACTGTAAAATTTTGAAATGCTCACCATGGGCACAGCAGGCTCCATAGTGTTAACAGTTGCTGCATATTAACAGATTCGCAAAAAAGAAAGTGTTGAAAGTTAGAACAATTGTTCACATTGGAAATGTAAAACTGATCAACAGTCTCTAAAGTTAAATAATACCTTTGAAGTTCCTTTCTCGATCAGAAGGGGGGGCCACATGGCTGACAAATGCTCTGCTCCTTGTGGTTCTTACATCTGAGGGGTAAGAAGAGGCATTTAAAAAGATATCAAGTGCCTCATTCCATTTGCTTTGATGGTCACATCTTCTGTGCCTTTACAGTTTTAATGCCAAAGTATAATAAAAAAAAAAAACTGCTTAAACTGTGGCCTTGACTCAGTCTGTTCAAAGAAAATGAGTCAAGTCTGCACACACACACACCGCAACAGCTGAATGCTCCGGAAAAACACTTAATTGTGCAAATAAGGCACTGTGTGATCCGGAAAAAATACTTGTGAAATTAAAAGTATTTTGTTAAATTATTTTTTGGGAGCATTTAGCTGTTGTGCAGACTTCACTCACTTTCTTTGAACGTTCAATTTTTTTTTTTTGTCCTGCACCAGAAACTACATGGATGTACAGTTTTTTGTTTGTTTTTTTAAAACTTTAAAAAATCGGTGTATACCTGCAGACTTGTCCTTGGGTTTGTCTTTCACCACAGGAGCTGCTGTAACTGGAGGCCTGTTGGCTGACCTGGTCGACAAAGCTCGTACGATAGGCTCTACTACAGTAGGATGGCATGGCACACAGAGAGATGCAAATAAGGGAACACAATAGGGTGAAACCAACATGATAGCCGGTCTAAAGGTCCTGTTATGTACAAGGATTTGTCTTCTTTTATTACTTACCTTGACGAACATGGTTAAAAGAACCTGGTGCAGGCGCAGGCTTGACCCGGGTCCTGGTTGATCTCTCCACAGCAGGCTGAGCTATAGGAGGAGTGAGAGGTCAGACCTAAAATACGCCAGGTTACAGAAGACCGTATGCTTCATTTAAAATACAGGACATTCAATTTGTTTACCTTTCTTTGCATCCTGCACCTTCAGAGTCTGTAGAAATGTTGGCAAAAGAAAAAAGGGTGCAACAAAGTGCATATTAGCTTATGGCAGTTAATGAGAACATACGAGACGGATATCTTCAAAGAAAGTAGTACCCTCTGGCCTGGCTGCTGCTTCATCGAACGCGTGACCCGGGTATTCTGAGATGGAGCCGTGTTTACTTTTGTCTGAAGGACAAGCAGAAACAACATGATCATCGAGTCATTCGTCATTACAACTGCCACAAAGAGCTATCCTGTTATAACTCATGCCATCATATTCAATAAGAATGAAAGCAGTGGGGTAGATATTTATACTAGTCTATTAATGAGTCCTCACCTCCTTAGCTCTGGTCAAGGCAGCTGGGACCACAGGCAGAGAGGGAATCTTAAGGGTGTCCTTTGGATGAAACATGCCCGTCTTAAAGACCCCTTTACGCTCCCTCTCCCTCTTTTCTTTCTCCTTCTCAAGAGCCTTACGCTCTTTCCAGCGATCAAGCTGTTTCAACCTCTCTTCCACGGCCACGCCTGTGAAGAAAACAGAGTGTTAGTGCTGTGGGTGCCTCATTGTTATTAGGTTCGAGTTGTAGCCGTGTTGGAAAATGAAGCCGTACTTTTAGCAGATTTTGCATTGTTCAGTGTCTTCTCCTGAATGGTTGACATGTTGGCCATGACGGAGGCATCCAGGGAAGACATTTCCAGTTCTTGCAGCTTGGCCAGCTGCCTGCGTGTGTTCACGGCCCGTTCTCGATTCTCCTTCTGGGACTGAGACCTCCTACGGGACATTTTTACCCTCAGCATGGACACACTGGTGTCCCGTTGACGCAGGTGAGCAAATCGAGAATCCATCTTCAGGTACCTGGAGTGAAGAGGAACAGAAAATTGATGATGATTATTATTATTATTATTATTATTATTATTATTATTATTATTATTATTATTATTATTAGGCACACACTGCATACGAGTTATTAGGAGGTACTGAGATGCATCCTATGTGTTTAGTTATGCCAAGTGGCACAAATATTATATTTGTTATGAAATATGAGTGAACAGGGTCTAAATCTTAAACATCTATAACAACTCAACAGGGATCTGTGGATAGTATTTTGTAAATAACAAAAATAACTTTTTTTTTTTACCAGAATCAAGCAGCTCAACAATAACAATACAAACGTTTAACGTTAGCCAAATATCCAGATCACATACAGTTAGCCAACAAGTTGAGCTAATGTTATGCTTACTTAACGTTAGCCAGGTTAACGGGTTAACCGCTAGCTTAATGTTAGCTGTCGTTAACAATACAGTCCATGAAAACGGCAATAAGTTGAATTAGTGAAAAAACGTAATGTTAGCCAAAGGTAACCAACTTACGTTACCGTTAAAGAGATAACGTTAGTTAGCTAGCTAGCTAAGCTAAGCTACCGCCAACGCACCAACTGATCATGAAGCAGGAGGAAGCGTCGAATTACATTAGCTTAAAGTTACCTGTTAAGTTAGCAACGAAAAATCCAAACTGTCTTTTCAGATAATATATAATAACACATGCATCTTACCTTGCTCTTTTCTGATAAAATGCTTCTAAAAGCAAACTTTCTCTTCCGGCTGCCCAGTAACAAAACTATACAAACGGCTCAGTGCAGCCTGAAAAACACAACAATCATGGCGGGTGACGTTTTGAAATTCTTAAGTGACGCTGATTGGCTGCAAATCAGACTGGAACGGTGAGTGCTGATTGGTTTTTTTTCTTCTTCGTCAGATTGTTTTTTTTTTGGTGTGGTAACAACTGAAAGATTTGATGCCACCCATTGGTCTGGAGTGTTAACTTCATGTCTGTAACTTACTCTGTCAGTCGGGACGCTATTTATATACAAATTAAAACTATTTGCCTGTAGTATCGGAGGATAACATTGCTCTGTAATGTTATTAAACTGACTGACAAATTAGTTCTTTTTTAGATGCAGAAATTAATAATTATTTTCTTTTTTTTTTTAAAGTAATTCAACAAAAGCAGGCATACAAAATACATGCTGTCCTAATTTGAACAAAAACTACCACAGAGGTTACGTAAAACTTTATTCTTGTGATCTGAAAATGTGACTCATAGATTTCAGATAAACATGATCTCTGATTTTGCCATTTGGAAGGCGGTCCAAAGCTTTTACTTGATGTGCATCTTCCAACAACAACAACAACAACAAAAAATACATTACTCACACCAAGTAAAATTGCTTCTTAATTTATTTAAAGTTAGCTCAGTTGTTTACAAACCACAATACTGTTGACATGATGACATCTTATTTTAAAAGTGTCAGTGATCATCAAAGGAACCTGGAGTAAACTGTTCTGTGCGTCAGTTGTCATGATGTGTTCATTAAAAAAGATGAACAAATGGTGTTCAAAGAAATCCAAATTGACAGTCAACAAAATCCTACAAGTATGTACAAAGAAAATGAAAGAAAATAAAGTACATGTACATTAAAAATCTGGATTTACACTTAATTACAAGAGAAAATTACAATTTGTATAGGTCAAATAAAATTAAAAAAAAAAAAAAACTTGGTGAGAAAGCTTTTCATTTTTTATTTTACAATGCAATTATTGCATTACGCTGATGCTGTCATGATACCCTGCAACACTGACAGTTTTTAGTGTGGTGAAACAGTCCCAGTCTGTCAGCTCCATCAGTCCAAGAAGAAAATGTTGTTGAACTGCGTCGCACAAAGCCTCTTAACCTCCTCTGTAGCGAAGAAAAGACAAAGGGGCATTAAGGGTGAAGCAGAGATTAAGTATGAAGACAGATTGTCTACTGTGGCCGTAACGACACAGATTTACTCATCGCCAGGTGGCGAAGACATACCGTTTACTTCGATCAGGTTGGCGTTCTTCTGATTGAGGATCACATACAGTTCTCTCTGGTCTGACTTCTTGCCGACTACCCAGTAGTCTGTCATAGCCTTTACGATTATTTCTTCATCCTCATCAACCCTGGGAGGCGGATAGAAAGAACCAAGCACCACAAAATAAAGGCAACTGTCACGTTTACAGCCGGTTCATTGGATATGAAGTCAACTGTTCTAAGATTATGTATGTATTTACGCAAAAGAATCATATAATTTAATATTTCTTATGGTTTGTGTCAGAAATGACACAGGTTCTTCAAATACTACAATTTCACAAAATAAAAACCTATAAAATGACCTACATTTAGTGAATTACCTAGTATTTAAATTACACAAATATCAATGTATGTTTTGAGTGTGCTGACAAGCAGCATCTACACAACATCTGCACTAAAAGAGGAACTGATATTGATAGTGGGATGGATGCTACGAATGTCGATGCCACTGGATGTACCACAGACTGAAAATGGGACTTCCACACGACTACAGTACAGTCTCATGACTGCTTTAAAAGAGAGCAAGTTTACAAAGTTATCAGGAGCATCACATTTATGGATGAAAACGACAGAGCTGTGCTGTGGGAAAAAGATTGAGAATTTGTAATTTAACACATGTTCCTTCCTGGCTTTGTGGAATTGGAAAACACTGCACAGCTGAAGAGAGTTTGAAAATCTACTGTACTTCTACTTGGGGGGTCAAAAATGCCACCAAGGTAATTTGTGGCGAATAATACCTGGCGAAGTCACAGTTGATGTCTCCCAGGATCTTCATGAGGTCAGGGTGGACAGAGGTGAGGCAAACACTGGCAGTCTTCCTCATGTGGATGGTGCTCTTCTCCGCCAGGTTCATGTGGTTGAAGTAGATGAACTTAAACTGGGGCTCCTTCTCTGGCCTGAATGGACACAGAATTAAAGAACAGATTCATTCAAAAATGATTTAAAGTGAAGCAAAAAGAAGCACCTTCAGTCCCTTATGGATTGTACATAATGCTTTGAAGTTACTTCACAGCTGGGTCTCTCTGGGACATATACCATTCTGTAAACACGCCACACAGTAAGCCAAATCACTTGGGATGATAACATCCAACAAAAGGCAAAATGTGCATTTTAATTAAGCCTACTCCATTGTTAAGGTGAGCTGAGGATACAGTCATACAGGTATTACCACTGCCTACCTGACAACAGTACTATAAAATTGCATCGCTGGAAGATTTTGTGTTTTTTTTTTTTTTATCTATAGCCTATAATTATTTACAGTCCCCCCCCCCCCCCCCCCCCCCCCCCCCCAGCCCAGCCCAAATCAGGACACAGACCTGATTGCCAGCTGAAGAATTTGGGACAGCATTATTTATTCAGTGGATTCTAGGGTGATTAAAAAGGGAGCCCATCAAATTTCCCGGGCCAGGGATTCTGGTCTCGGATTCCAGGCGAGGATGGATCTGAAGCCAACTGCTGGGGTTAAAGGAGAGCGGGCCAGGATGCCAGTCTTTAAAGCTCCGCTGCTTGAGTTACCCCTAAGTAGTGGCCCAATGTTATCCAATGGTATTAGAGTCGCTGTACTGTGGAACTATCGCTGACAGCCAGGCAGAGTTAATACAAAGACTTGACTGTAAACTGATGACAAACAACATGGCTAGTGTAATAAATTGCAGCACTAAACTGTTGATTAAGGCAATAAATGTTTTCATATGACAAGATGATACTGATAGAATGAAGTAATGGATTTCACGAACATTCTTTTCTTAAAATAAATGGTCAGGCCGAAGAGCGCTCCTAAACTGTGCTACGATCGCAACATTCCACGTTCTGTCGGGAGTTATTGCTTAAACAAGTCGTCTTCACAGTGTGGTGGTTGAGTTGTTAGTTAGGTAAGTGGTGGTGGTGGTGGTGTGTGTGTGTGTGTGTGTGTGGGGGGGGGGGGGGGTTCCTCAACTGACCCAGATATCCTGCGGTTAACTGTGAACTGTTCACATATGTCAGATGCCAGCAAAGTAAGCTGAGGGCCCACCAAGCCGTCCAGCTGTTCACAGAATTCCCTCGTCAGCTCCACGGAGGCTGCAAAGAGACGGAGGACAGATAAAGTCAGCCATTATGGGACATGAGCTGAAGACGAAAGTCATATTTCAGCATTAAATGAGCAGCAAAATGGTCTAAATACTAGAAAATACCAAAACAATAGAACTTTGATTTCAGAAATGAACCAGGAAAAGGGAAGTGAGAGTTAACGGCATCCTTTAGAGTAAGTACAGTCCATGACGGTGCACACTTACCGCTGATCATAAAACAGGCTGCAGCGCTCATGGCCTGGAAAAGAGCAGATCATTGCAGGTAAAATGCAGTACCAGGGTCACACAAGTTAGACATGCCCTTAATGTGATGATGGATGTGGGATGCACTTCATCATTTTTAAATTATGCCGTCTAATCCCACAAATCCATATCGTTTGAAAGAGCAGTGCAATATAAATTGCACTGATGATTATGAAAATCATTCTAAAAAAATGAATAAACCTCCCCGCTATTTTAATACATTAAAAAACTCCCGTATGAATGATTAAGCCTGTAGACTGTCCCAAAACGGAGCATATTTACTTTACCTTATAAACAATCAGATGCAGCTCCTCATAGCCATCCTCTGTGCTGACAAATATTTTAGGAAATCGGAATTTGGCCTCCGGATCTTTAAGATTGGTAGGTCCTGTCAAAAACCTGGAGTGACAGAGGAGAGCGTGGCTCAGTAAATATTCAAAGAATGGGTGTGAAAGTAAAAAGAGGAATCTGGGGAAGGCTGTAAAAAAAGAAAAAAGAAAAAAAGAGCCTGAGTGGAAGTGAAAAAGCTTGTCCTGGTGGTGTAAGAGAGACCGTCGGATGATTAAAATGATTTAAAAATGCACTCAAAAAAAGTGAGTTCAATGCTTTATACCAGGGGTCTTCAATGTTTTTTAAGCCAAGGACCCCTTAACGGAAAGAGAGACTGAGCAGGGACCCCCCCTACTACATAGATTGTATTAAACAATGTGTGGGTGGCCTAAAGGACTAACATTTCCCTCGGGATGAATAAAGTATCTTTCTTTCTTTCTTAAGCCTTTATACCTTTTCAGTGTAAAAGACACTAGGTTATTAAAACAATTATTGTTGGCATGGCTTTTATAAATCATGTTTTAATGTTAAACATACATGTGGCACAAGGAATCCTCAACATTAACTGGATCTGTGGGTGACTACCTTACCTATAGGCTATTAAGCACATCATTAATGTGTTTTTGTTTTTTCACAAATAGGCTGATTTATATTTGCTAATAATATGATGGATTCATGTGATTCATGTACATTTTAATTTTTGAAAACAAAAACTTTCAAAAAATTAACAATAATTTGGTGGCCAATTGACATATCCATTCAGCTTTAGATGCATCACCAGATCCTGAATATCTACAGCAAACTGCGGGGAAGTCAGGCCTTTTGTTATTTTCCTATGTAATGGATCCAAGTGTTGCTCTAGGTGGAAGGTTTGGCTTGATGGTGGCACTGGAGGAAAGGTCAGGGGGTTGCCAAAATGGGCACCGTGAACCAAACCTAATCAAGCAATTAGCATGCTAACCATAAAAGAATTTCCTCAGTTCTAAAAAAGAAAAAAAAAAAAAGGGTCAAAGGCCGTAGGACCCATAATTCCTTCATGACTGATCTAAAAGATAAAGACACAAACTGAACAAGGGATTCTCTGTTGTCCTGTTAATACACTGGATTCCAAGGATGCCACTTAATATTAGGTGGAACCACTATGTGTTGTTACAAGCGACTCTCCTGTGTAGCTTTGCCTGGATGGATCTTTTCTGTTGACGTTTAATATTTTACTTTACCCTAGTTGAAACTATTTTTAATTTAATCTTACTTTATCAAATGTGTTGTTGTTTTTTTTCCGATTGTAGTGTGTTAGAGCTGTGAAGCTGTGTTTCCTGTCTCACGCTAGGTCACCAGGAGTCAGACTTGGACTACTGCAGCCGCTCCACTTCCCCGTCAGAAACAAGTTACTTCACGCATCATGCAGATCCAAGTTTTGTCAGACAGCAAACATCTGAGCAAACCTTCTCTAGTTACATATGTACACTGAAACTGAATTCCCCAAAAGGTGGAGCGATACTCCACCTCCGGCTCTGCTGATGCACCAATTAACTTAATTCCCCTGACTGGTTTTAACCCAACCCTCAGCAGAGGAAGTGGGTACACACATAACATGGGACCAGAGACTTACCTCCCATAGTGCAACAGATTCCCTGCGACCTCCGGCCTCAGGGGAGAGTCCCTCCCAGCCAACTAAAGGGAGAGAAGACAACAGAGAGAAAACAAGGAAGGAGGGTTAGAGTGAAAGTAATATCCACAGCTCATATTCATGTCAGCGGTCTTGTTCGCTCTCTCTGGATCACATTACATTCTTATATCAAGGAGAAGCATCGTATTGGGAGCACACACTCTCAGTTCTAAGATGGTCATGTAATAAGAAGGATGCTGTGCAATGGTTTTCTAGAAGCAGGTAGATAGCAGTGAGCACCTTCTCCCCGTCCTACACAAACATCCCCTGCTCCTTTGTTTCTTTCATTCTTTCTCCCCTTAATTTGTCTCCCTTAATTCCTTCAGCTACTATCTGTCCCTTGTGCACCCCCCACCTCCTCACCTCTGGTTCAGAATGTCTGGGGAACAGCGAGGTGGTCAGGTACTTGTACAGGATCCTCATGTCATCTTGTTCCAGTCCACTCCTGCAGACCCAACCACAAAATGACCCTTTTACAACATACCCTGCCAAGAAGCAAAACCAAAAAAAAGTGTGGCCGTGTACGGTGTATTTCAGTGTGTGAGCGCATCACGGGCTAGATGTTAACACAGATTAGTGTCCCCTGGCTGTAATTACGCTTCAATAAATACTCCAGAGCAACGCCGCTTGAGCTGGACGATAATTAAACGGCTCTTCTCCGGTCTTGTTTGTCTAGTGACAGTTCACAATGAAAGATCACATCGCTCCCGAGTCATTTCATTAGGAGCCGTGTAATCCCCCGTGCTTACACACCGAGCCAGGTGGCTGTCGGGCAAGCGATATGGCAGGGAGCACATTAACTGGAAAGATGATTACAGATCGTGTTCAAAGCCACCTCTGTGTACCGAGCATGCCACGATTTGTTCGTGGATGTCAATGCTGGGATTTGACATTGGTGTGCGGTTGCGAATGTGTGTCAAGTTGTACGAGGTTGTGGCCTAGATTAACGCATAGAATTAGAAACCCACAGGCGGATTTTCAAGGCCGAGCACACGCAACGTTTGGACAAGTGTTTAGTCCGTACCAGATAAGCTGGTCGTTATACAGGAAGGCGGTGTATTTGATCGGACTGAGGCTCTCCTCCACTCTGTTGACGAAGGACTGGATCTTCAGGTACGTCATCTTGTCCAGAGGGAAGAAGCTGATGCCTCCGAATACGTCCAGCAAGTCGCAGGACTGCAGGTGGAGGGTCTGCAGATACTGGAAACACACGCAGACGCACACACGTGCCGATAAATTAAAAGGAGACAGCCCAGAGACACAGGAGAAGGAAAGGAGAAAGGGGTTAGTTTACCCGCCTATAAGGTGCTTCCTTACAGTGCAATAAAGACAGAGGAATAAGAAACTCTGACCGATGCTCTATGGAGACGCTCACATCCTCCTGGCATTCAACCTGATACCACCAGCCTCTCTCTTTCTCTCCGTCTTTGGGTTACATAGTGGAGAGGGAAGCCTGCGTTAACTTAAGAAGGGTGTTCCCTATTTAGAAATTAATTCTTTATACTTTTGCTTAATTCCTGGAGTCACCTCGCCGAGGAGACTGTAGCATGAGGCGAAGGCAGCTAATGTAGACAGCTAACTCTCAAAGAACAAAAGAGGCATGACGGCAAACATCTTTTCAACAGCTTTCTCCAGTGACTATTTACAAAGGAACAACATCCTGCTATCATCAGTGGAGACCAGCCCTTCTAAAGAAACACACACACACACACACACACACACACATTGACTTTCAGGCTCAACTGACTCACTATAAACAACTATGTGTGCGTACATTTTAATTAATCGTGCTATCAAAGCAAGGTCAATATATGCTATGTACATATGTAAAGAAAAACTAATGATATTATATAAGAAAACATATCCACTACAAGGATATCATGGGCGGTTGAGCTCTTTACCCTGTAGAAGAACTTTTCAAGCTTTTGAATGAGCAGCTCCACTCCGCCGGCTTCCATCGCTCTGCCAAATGTACCATTGAAGAGCTACAGCACAAGGAAAATAATCACTGTTATAAGAGGATTCTTTTTTTGTTTGTTGTGGATTATACATTGGTACTTTGAAGTACTGTAGGTGTGTAATTATGTGGCTTTTAGAAGAGGAGGAAAATGCAAAAGATGTTAAAAGCACAACAGATTCTAAATCACAGTGGGACTCACCTTGTACATACTGTAGCATTCCCTCACTACTGCACCATAAACAGTGTCCTACAGAGGAAAGAGGGCATGGTAAGTACAACTTTAAAAGGGCGATATTCAGTGAAAGAAATACAGATGTTGATGAGTATCTCTCAATACTCACAAGTATTTCCTCTTCCTGATATTCCACTGTGGGAGGTTTGCCATCTTTGTTTGGTTTCTCGATCATTGGGTTTCGAACCACCTGGGGAATGCATTGAAACAGCAGATCAAAACGGATTGGCTTAATGACACTCCAAAGACGGTCCACAAAGTAATGTAACACGTAAGCCTTTAAGATACCATGACTATCCAGAAACTGTCCTCCGGCTCAAAGAAAAACTGCCGGTTCTTCTGTGTGTGCAGGGATTTAGCTGGCTTTGTTGGACAGAACGTCCTGGAAGATAAGAAGACATGACCGTGAAAAGAAAGGAGACACACCCAAACAGGATGATCAGTCCCTTCATTTTGCGCTTTTGCAGACATTAGATTTGGATCAGTGTGCATCTGACCACTTATTGCAACATTTCCCTATTCTGCTATACTTCAGATTTAAAAAAAAAAAGAAAAACGGCACTTTCATTTTGGTTTTCTATAACACAGTTTGTCAAACTGAGCCACTTTTTACATTCATGCCATCAAGTTTGAACAAGATTCCAGAAGGCTAAATAAACACACTTAAATCCACGCAGTCAGTACAATGTTGGGGAAAATGCTGCTGTAAATATTAGGGCTGCACGATATGAGGAAAATATGCGATAACATTGTTGAATATTGCAATTACGATATTACTTGCCATGAATAAACAGATATTAAAGTGTACTCAGTTCTGCTGCTTTCAGTATTCTGCTAAAATACAACAAAATTGAATTTAAAACAAATGAAAAGAAAAAAATCCCAACATTGTTTAATTGAACAAATTGAACATTGAATTGAATATAAAAAGGCACCCCGTTAAAAAAAGAAAAGAATGACAGTTACAATTTAAAGTGCAGTGTTCTACTGATTTTCTTTCGAGTAACACAAAAAAATCTCTGAGTGTCTTTAGCGATATGTCGCAGCCTTTCGCGATGTGTTTATTGCGCCAGTTGCTTTCGCAATGACAATAAAAAAAACCCGATATATTGTGCAGCCCTAGTAGATATACTCTGCTTCTGTTGCAAGTACAGTACTGAACTTTTTACCTAGTAAACTGTACAATGGCCTCACAAAGGCCCACATTTCGTATCTTCTCGTTCTTCTCCACATCACTTGGGTGGTAAAACAAGATCTTCTTCTCTTCCTTAGAAAAAAAACAACTTGAATAAGAAGCAGAAAAACGTGGTGAACATTTTTTTTTCATCTGGGAATCAACCTCACCTCTCCTTCCCGTGGTCCAAATGTGGGGTTGTAAATGAAGAAGTTGAGCAGAGATGGCGTGTACTGTTTCTCTTGCATTCCTGAGGCCATTCTGGGACTGTAACACACGCAAAGAGAAAGCTTACAGAAACAGATATCAGTGTCAGCCTTTCATCATCACGCTCATGTCCACTTTACCTAATCATCAGCATTAGTGTCACTTTGGTCTGGATTTCCTTTGCTCCAAAGACAGTTTGGTTAGCATGCCGTGTGCCTGAAGAATGAAGACAGGTACATCACATACTGTAGTATGACACATCTAGAGATGATAATCTGAAAGGGGTCCACACACACACACACACACACACACACACACACACACACACACACACACACACACACACACACACACACACACACACACACACACACACACACACACACACACACACCTCTGATGTGCATCTGGTCAAAGAATTCATACTAGGGACGAACTGATCTGATATGCCAGATCAGTAGTATGTTTCCCCCATATCGACCATAATAGGTGGATCATGTATTGCCAGGTATTATAGCAGGGCTGTTGTATTAGACTGCATTTTATGTCGATTGTATTGTCTGCACTTGTCTTGTGGTGCTGATTTATCTTGTGGCGTGATATGTGTTTTACCAGAGGACCACGATGGAAATATACCTTCAGACTTTATTGGATTTTTATCCTGGGTGATTGTTAATGTCGGCCTATGTAATAATTACTGCTGTGCAGTGTTATATGTGGTTCCCTCTGAAATCATCAACTAAAAAAAAAAATAGTTTTAGCTAGGTGTGCCTAATAAACTGGAAACTGAAAGTAACTTTCAGCAGTAAAATGCACCAAGGTACTCGTTTGGGATTTATGATTGCATTATAATATGCTAGACATTTTAATGCTTTGCTGGCCCAAAAACTTACCCGTATCAGAATGCACCCACAACAATCGCTTTATGGGGTTATCAAGGTTTTAAATGTAATTTGCAAGTAAGCTAGCATAGGAAAAGTTCAGTAGGTTGTTTTTTTTTCTTCAGTAACTTAGCTACAGTAGTTGAATAGCCATCCTTGGATACCTTTCACATGCGTCTGGGACATACGTGTGTTTGCTACTTGTTTTGCATTTTGTCACTGCCATTGTGTACACTTATTTTACTGTAAAGTTAGCAACGTACCTGCTGTCGTTAAGCTGGTGAAGTCTGCGTGAGGTGAGCTAAAACCCGGAGACAAGAAACCCCTCAATGTATTTACACACTCGCTGTTTTTGTAAATTAGGCCTATGACTTACAATAATAATAATAATAATAATAGACACGTGGTAACGGAGAGCTCTGTAAGTCCAAGAGTACAACTTCCTAACATTGACTGTCACAAAGCCAGCAACCAGCGACGCTAGGTCAGTTTGAGCAGCTAGTTAGTTCACGTTAGCTGGCTCTGCTAGCAGTAGAGTTGTGTTCCAGGCGGAGGAAAACTCAGCGAACCGTCACGCTAACAGATAACACGACGGTGATACTCACCTTACAGAGCATACACCCAACACGTCCAGGTGCTCGTGGCTAGAGACGGCGTAAATAACAATAATAAATGAGGAAATGAGATCAATGAGAGGAGATGCCGCATCATCATACTTCACATTCTTAACTTCCTGCTTTTGACAGCGCGGTGTCACAAGTTCAACTGTTCGGGTAAAATCGATATCAAGCCAAATAAAGGTTCCTAGTCCATACTGGGAAGTAGAGCGCAACGATGTGGTTCCATATAATAATATTTGGTTCAAGCTGTACTGTATTATGTCTTCATTTTACACACCCAGCTAAACATTGAATTGGTCTCAATATTAAGTTGTCCTGGGCCTTGCCTGTTTGTCCTTGCATTTGATTACATACTCCTCCACAATGGGGATAATGAAAGCACACTGTGCTGTTTGGTTGGATTTGTTAACAAATCGTATACTATTTACTTTTGGAAGACATTTGTTTCTTTAATCTCCACATTCATTCCTTTGTTTAAATTATACCACACGTCCTTCCACATCAATCCCTTTTACATATATATTTCTTTATAAACAAATACAAATCTTAAAAAACCCTGACTAAACTAATACTTAATTCAAATAGCTAAATTGTAAACATTTAAGTAGATAATCTATGAACATATATTATATATAGTCATGATGAGCGACATTGTCACCAACACCTGTGTTTGTCTATACAACTTATGTTGTGTGTGCATCCATTGAAGTGATAATTTTGCATTTGTATTTTAACTCTATATTAAAATACAATATAAATCATAATTATAAAATTGTTCTATAGGTAAGAATCAAATACTGTAATATGGAAATCAAATACAAAATACAGAATTTTGCAATGACACGTTTCTTTGGCTATGTTTATTCCCTGCTCTCATTCATGGGGTTTGCACTCTTGAGGAATCAGATTTTATTTCTATGTTAAATTCATGCATTATTGTTGCACATAAATGGATTATAATATGAGCAATCATTTTTATAGCATTTGTTTACCCATCTTATTCTAAGGAGAGATAAGCACAAAAAGGTGATCTATGTTTCCACACATGTTTATTTGTCTCAGTCATTGACAGAGGTGTTGTGTTCACGTACAATAAAACATGGGCCAACACAGTGGAAAGACACATCACAAGTCTGTTGTCTTTAAATGGACAAAAGGTCATTTAAAAACAATTCACTGGGAATGGAAGATGGGATCAGAAGACTCCAGGGATGAGGAGAGGACTGAAGACCTGAGGACTTGAGCTCTTATCATCTGTCAAACTCAGGACAGGACCATAGCCTGGAACTCTGGAGGAAGAAACGCACGTTGAAATAGCTGTAAATCATCTGCAAAAAATAATCACTGTCTGTGAGGTAGTCAACATTTTCTGGCCTGTCCAAATCCTTTATCCTATTATGTAAGACAGCTGAGCCCAGATATTGCTATAACTTGACGACAGGCGGAACTGGGACAAGCATTGGAGGTCATAACTTCTGGTATCAATGCAGATGGTTTCTGCACTCCTAAAAGTGAAACAACATGCTAATGCATCTGATAGTGAAGATTAAATCAGCTCACAGCGTCATAACAAAACACCACCTTTTCTCACGGATGCGCGTGTAATTAAACTGAACATGAAGAGCAATGCTAATGCAACTTATGCTTGTCAGTCTTGTAGTCAGTCCTCTGTTTACCGTAAGTAAAGAAGCCTGAGGCAGAGCCCAGTGATGACATTAAATACAAATGTTTTTTTAAGCATGAGGAGCAAATTACTTAAAATCTTAACTGCGTGATTCAAGCTCTCCCAAGTCTCACTATATTTCATATAACAGAATACTGGCTATGTAAAATAATCTTTCCAGTGGCAGAAGTAATCTCAATTGTTGAGTTAAACCTCAGTGGCCAGAACCAAGAACAGTGACTGAAGAGAAAAAGCTTTTTCAAAATTGAGTAAACAAGCTTGTTTTTACCCAGAAACCCCACGTTTTTTTTCCACATTAGAACCTGAGTGCTGCAGTATACAGCTACAAACTGGTGTTTTAAAAGGTAAAAGGCAGAAATGTAGATGGTCTGGCGAGCAATGTCCATGATGCATTTTTTCCCCCCCAACTAAATTAAAAGTGCTCTAAGCCGCATAATAAAAATAGCTGTCTTCTCTGTCGAGTTGTCTGACCCCACCCACTGAGATTTAGTCCAAGCAATGAGCTCATTTCTGCCTACATCATGAGTTTGTACGAATGCTATCTGAGAAATCAGATACCAACCCTCTGCTCCAATTTTGCCATCACTGTCATCATCAGCTGCTGAGATGAAGTTCTTGGTTTCTGCCTCGGTCAGTGTCCGCGCCCCGGGGACAAACCTCTGCAGGAAGAACCTGGACACAGACACACACACACACACACACACACACACACACACACACACACACACACACACACACACACACACACACACACTTTAATTACTGTATATGAGTCGACTGTACACTGTTAAAAACACATTGCCGCACCAATTCCTAAATTGCAAGGCTTGAGTCGACCCTCAGGGTGAATTATATAACACGAATGCAATAATAACACTTTGGCCATTGTGGATTATTCGGAGACGGCTTAATGGTGCCATCCCAATAACACTTCTGTGATTTATTCTACTAAATCTCTCTGTCAGACACACACAAATTGTAACTCACCACAGATGAATTTATCTGAAAATGATGGTTTCCATTTCATTACTGTACTGAATTACAGCATCAGTTAGGTTAATGGTGTATATGCAGGAAAAGCAATCAAAGGTAAAGGCGTGTTATGTCTCAGAGAAAACTGTTAGATCATACATCCTAACTGTCACTGTTTTGTTTCACACACTTGAGCTCAGACTCCTCAATGAAGCCGCTGTTGTCCTCATCAAGGATCTGGAAGACGTCTTTGACTTCCTGGGGCGTCTTTGAGGACAGGCCACACAGCTGGAAGAACTTTTTGTAGCAGAATGTTTCCGGAGCTGGGAACACACAACACACATATACATTGACACACGACCATAGATATATTTTAAAAAAAAAAAAAAAAGAAAAAAAAAAAGAAAATATATATATATATATATATATATATATATATGGAGAGAGAGAGAGAGAGAGAGAGAGAGAGAGAGAGAAGAAGAAGAAGAAGGAGAAGAAGAAGAAGAACTAGAGCTGACCGAGCTGACCCAAGAGGTTTGGCAGGTTGGGAGCTGATGTGGAGATTAAATCAGCATGTGGCTGCTGTCCAGTTGGGAGATTTCCACCTATTTTTTTTTTTTTTTATCTTTTACAGTAAGTCCAGTAGACATATGCCTCCACTAAAACAGACAAGATGATTGAAACCCTTTTCAAATTCAGTAAAAGCTGGATATGGCTTTAGTGGAGAGGATACTGGACAGCCGTAGAGAAGATTATGTCGGAGAGTGTTTTGATGATCCGAGAGTGACTCAATGCAACACAGATTATGAGTGGGTTGATTTATCAATTGTGCATTTTATCATAATTAGGTGTGAATTTAGTTAGTTAAAGCTAATAAAGCTATTGTTCCAGTGGAGGTATTATCATAATGTTAAAGTCACGTATAGATAATTGATGTCTTCTGAATAATTTGCTTGCTGGCACTTAAATGAATAATGAGTAGTTTCAAATATATGGTAGGTCAGGGCTTGTGTGTGTGTGTGTGTGTGTGTGTGTGTGTGTGTGTGTGTGTGTGTGTGTGTGTGTGTGTGTGTGTGTGTGTGTGTGTGTGGAGATGATACCTTGGCAGTCCTTGACAGCATTTGCAATGGCCTCAGCTGAAAGAATTGAGGTGAGTGACATGTTGGTCCTGTAGGGGCAAAGATAAGCTTGTAAAATAATCACACACACACACACACACACACACACACACACACACACACACACACACACACACACACACACACACACACACACACACACACACACACACACACACACACACTTTCTGTTTCAGACACATTTTCTTCACCTACTTCAGTCTTTGTGATTTGCTCCCAGATCATTTTTGTGACCTGCCAGATTAACTTCCTTGTATTTGCAGATGTATCTAGGTTAATATCACAATCCCATCAAAACTCCTCCGGTTGATGATTCTTTGGCAAAAATGCTCCAGTTCGAAGAAAATGTAGAGAATCAGTGAAACCACAGACTTACATTTGGCAAATTCCCAAAAAAAAAGAGCTATACTGCTGAGTGTTTTTATCTATTCCATTTTTTAAATTCATATTATGTTATCATCTATGTCTTCCTGGTTGGATTTCCCCTGACGGCCTCCAAACTACTGAGGCTATTTGCTGCCTTTGAACTGCTTACATTACTGTAATTGGATTGGCTGGGCTGTGCAAGATAATTGGCACTTAGAGACTGTACAAAAATGATTGGGGTGGGAAAGGGGATGGGGGTCGGGTGAAGCTTAGGCTACATTTTATGTTCTGAAAAAAACCCCTGCAAAAGTCCTTTTTTCTTAAAGTAAAAGCCATATTTTTGCCCCAAAATAAATGAAAACAATATAAATCTATCATCAAAAAAAGTTGAGACAAATATCTCTAGACAAATATAGACTCCCCTTGCTTGAGCAAAAATTAAAAATACATAACTTTTCTGACCTCTGTCACCGCTCTAATAATTTTAGTACAGTCCCTAAAAACCTGAGTTAAATATTATCTTGTGTTTTTATAAATAGGAATGTCCTGAAACAAATAAAAGTTCAGGGAGCCAGAACAAAATCTTATTATTGACCTATACAGATTAAGAAAATATTTTATCAAGTCACTAATTGCTTAACTCAACCTGATGCTTAACTAGTCCTTTTAGTTGATAGTTTTGAGGATTTGGCAGCAAAATACTTCTGTAAAAACAAAGAATTTCAGAACGGGCTAAGCATGTCTAAAATCCCTGCAAACAGGAAAAATAAAAGAATAGGCTATGGAACCACAGCTCGTTCTGCTTCCCGCCAAGCATCAGAGAGCAGGCAGGCAGCACACCTGGCCAACACCTGTGTTTTCCCCATGCAGCTGTGGGACTCACCGCTGTTGGCTCGACTTCCTCTCCGTCCAGGTCCAAAGCAGCAGGAGATAGATAAGGCTTTGTGGTGCCCGCTGACAGCTGGCTCAGGCTTATATATACACCAGGGTGGATGCGCTGAAAGATGCTTGAGTTTCAAACCTGTCTGCGAATCAAATGTTCCCGTAGCCAGCCGCCTCCTTCTCGTGTTTCTCACCTGCTCACCTGCCAAATTAACCTAACGCTGTAGCCTACACTGCTCTCTCTTTCTGTGGTTTTGTTCAATCAACTTTTCCCCTGTGTCACATTTCTCCTCCCCTCCCTTTCCCTTTTCCCTTCTCCATCCTCCTCTCTCTCTCTCTCTCTCTCTCTCTCTCTCTCTCTCTCTCTCTCTCTCTCTCTCTCTTTCTCTCTATTTGCAGGTGCACAGATGTCATCAGGCCCTTTTTCTCTCGGTTTTAGTGAACAATCTCCTAAATGTAGATGACAATAGAGGCATAAATCATTTTATTGGTATCCTCATCTTATATTATGTATTAGGCTACAAGCTTTGTCAGTTAAAGAAAATGACTCAAAATCTCACTGACTGTTTTTGGGGTGTATTTTATTTAGCTATAAACCTGCCTAACAGGGTGAAAGAGAACTGTGGTATACATTTTACTTGAGCTGAAGTAAGACTTGTGTGGCCAACGTGGAAATCTTCCCAATCAGAGGGAAAGGACGTTGAAAAAAACAAGGAACTTTATGGAATATGAACCTGAGCAGAACTGTCTAAACTACTTCATCAAAAATCTATTTCAGTGACAGTAGAGGATAAATACACCAAAAACAACAAGATATTCGGTTAAAATAATTAGTAGTAGTAATTGAGTTATACGTCTGTTGTTTTGTGCATTACAAAAATGCTGTAAGCAGTAGACTGGGACAAGTTTTATGTGAGAACATTTGAAACAAATTCAAATTCATTCACTTATAGATTATGTGTAAGAAGGGCGTGATACTGAGTCAGTACAGTGTATTATGATGGTTTTCATTCAGAGATGCTGTAACAAACAAACACACACCTAGGTGAGGGTTGTTAGGTGGGGACTGAAGTATAAGAAAAGAAAAGTTGTTTAAGGTTTGCACCTGGTCACCATGACAACTGGCCACTCTATACTGATGAAGCCTTACACAGCAGTGTCTCCTGTGAATGAGGGGAAGGGATGTTTTTTTTGTAATGAGAACCAAGGGAATAAAGCTCATTATTCACATGCAGTGAAGCTCTGACTGAACACTTTGTGAGTGACAACATTTTCAATAGGCCTAGTCTCAAAGCCACTTGTAATAGCCTACTAAACAAAAAGTGAATTATTTAACTTACGTGTTTAGAAAACAAGCCAAGCTTTCGAGTTGCAATGTTAAACTAGCCTGGAAATCCAGACCCAAATCCGAAAGGAGCAAATTCAAATTGTGCTCTCGCAAGAACTCTGGATGTCCAAGGTGGGCCTGAAACCCTTTGTGACTTGTTGACAGATCAGAGACACCACCTTGTGGCCGCTTCCCAATAATGCAGAGCCATCTTTACTTGGGGCAAAGTTTCACCACATGCTGTATGAGACGAGAGCTGGATTAAGTAGGGCAAGAGGGTGTTTCTGCATGAGAGTTTAGATTAAGAGGTTAAATCTCCAGTGTTTTTATATAATATTGCATTACCACAGCTGGATGCCTACAACAACAGTGCCTTTTGATAGCATAGAATAGACTGTATTAATATTATACAGTCTATGTAGCATAAAGGCTACTGTTTATAAAGGAGTTCTTGACAGCTTCCCAAAAGTCAAGCCAAAACATATTGATCGCCCCCTAGTGGCTGGCTGCAGTACATGTCATAAATCCCGCCCCCTCCATGGTAGCAGATGGACTAAAAAGTCAGAGGACACATCAAATACATTTTTTTTCCAAAGATAGTTTCTGTCATTTAATGATCACACTGATGTATGTTCAGGTGTTCATTTTTCTGATAAGTTTGGTTTGAATTAGTTATTTGATGCTATAAAAATGGGATAAACGTCATGGTTGACGCTGTGATCGGCTGGTCACTTTTGTACAGTGGTAGAGGTGGAGACGAGTCATCCATCTTTATATACAGGCTGTGGTTGATAGGTAACTTTTGAAAGAAGAAATAACACATTCCTCAAAAGTTGAATTCATAAGCAATAGAACAAACAAACAACAGCAACAACAACAATTCAGCACATCACCGGTTTTACTGCTACGGTCTGGTACGACCATGGTGGGTAATATAGCTAATGTGAGCAAAGTTTAGGTAAATATTGCTGTATAATGCAAATTACTGAGTCACTTCACTTTTCCCCACTTGTGCTGCTGTTACATTAGATCAGCATTGTGGCTAAATGTTTAGCATTTCACATTATTGCTGTGGCCTCAGTGGCATTTGAATGAAAAATGCACTTAAGATTTCCTTAAAAGAAACAGTTTTAGATCACTCGCTCTAACGAGGTCATTTGGAGGATTGATCAGATTTACTTGGTAGAATGTGTTTCCTGTTCCCAGGTTCATGTAGGCTAAATCATTCTTAGTCTTTGGTGTAAAACTTAAAGAGCGTTGGGACCAATTCCTGGTCAGTTTACTGTCAAAAAACTTCTTTTTGTAACTTTGATTTACTGATTCACAACCGTATTGAAGACCAGGATCAGATGTTATTGAAAAAGAACCTTTATTGTTTTCTCATCGTCTGTCCGTTTCCCATAAAAGTGCATCATCGCTGATCTCACAGTAAGAAAAACTCACATAGTACAATGAGGACAGAAGTGAGATAGAGAGAGAGAGAAAGACACAAGTCAACCACGCTATACACTTAGTCAGGTACATTCATCGTGGACAGTAGAAGGGGTGAACATGGCCAGAAAGAGAGAGAGAGAGAGAGAGGGAGGCAGCGGTTTGTTTACAGTCAGGGAGTGAAAGGTCAAATGTATAAAAGTGGTGTGTAGAGTCTGAGAGAGAGAGAAAAAGAGCGAGAGGGAAGAGGAGAAGAAGAGAGGAGGAGTATGTCTTGGCTCAAGTTGTTCCTTTAGAGTAGTGAAATAGGATGTTGGTCAGTTTCTTCATTTAACCCTTGACCATGGTGGCAAACTCTGCAGGGAGACAAAGAAAGAGTGAGCGTTATTTCAGGATCTTTGGAAAGTTTTACATTTATTTGCAGCCACTAAATCTGCTTCCAGATAAAGTTTTGCTTGTTTTCTCACCATCCATTCCGATCATGCCGTCGCCATCAACGTCACCGGCCTTGAGGAAGGCCTTGGTCTCAGCGTCGGTCAGAGCTCTGGCGGAGGCAGAGAAGTTCTGCAGGAACAGCCTGGAGAGGACGATCAGAGAGAAATACTGAGTATTACAGTAAATATGCCTTTAGACTAGAAATAGGACCTGTAAATATTTCTGCTGCAAGATCATGAAGTGATTGGTTTTGAGAGTTTTGTAGAGGTCATCTTTCAGAAAATTCTTCTCACTGTATTTAGTTCTGGATCATTTAAGATTTCTCAATGAAAAGCACTTAACTTGGCCCACAATTCCAAGCTGGCTATGTCAGTTCTGGTATCTCCTCTGCTCTATGTCACCCTACAACATGAGACACTGCAGGAGAGAGCTGGCATCGAGTTACTCCCGAGGAGAATGCCCTGAGTAGCCCCGAGCTTCTCAAAAGCTTTGGGGCTCTTACATCATTCTAAATTAACTGTGTCCAAAAGAAAGACGATCCCCGCATTACAAGGGCTCAGAAAAGCTTGAGGTGAAATCTAAGAGATGGTGCCTACTTCAGCTCATCCTCCTCAATGAAGCCACTCTTGTCCTGGTCAATGACGGCGAAGGCTGCCTTGATGTCTTCGGGGCTCTTGGCAGTCAGACCAACCTTGGCAAAGAAGTCCTTGTGCTTGAAAGAGTCAGCAGCTGCGAGGAGACAGAGAGGAGATCGTATCAGACATTGTAGATACATCACATTGTGTTTTGCAGCTGCACCGGTCCTCGTTTACAAGGTTTGGCAGTTGGTTGCTATTCATCCCCGACCTCTGCTCTGGCCGTCATTCAGCATTTTAGCTTCATTTGCAGAGGTGTTTTTTTTTCTTTCTTACAGTAGCTATACTGAAACATGCTAAGACATTTGGAAATTGCATCAAAGTCACATTCTGGACACACTGTTTTCACTATGCTTTGTTCACCATGGATTGTGCTGTATCTCACGTGTTAGGAAAATTTCAATAAAACAAGTTGGAAAAAAAGAAAATAAAAGTCACATTCTGCATTCTTGCTGCACTATTGATCCAGCCTTAAGATGTATTTAAAAAGACAATCCTGCAGTTTAAAATGCAGAAAAGATGCAAGGCGCATCTTCTACTTGCTGCAAGTATAATCTGGTAATGTGATTCTGTATTAGCAACTGGATTCTGCAGTGGTTACAAATGAGTATGAATTATTAACTTAAAACAGATCTGATAAATTGCATGATTTTGTGCATGTATAGCTATCATCTAGGCTTTCTTAAAATATAATAAAGCATGCTGTGTCATGTTAATGGTGGGGTTTACCTTGGCAAGCTGCGAGGGCTGCAGTGATGTCAGCCTCTTTCAGAGATTTTGCCAATGCCATTTTTTTTTATTTAACTGAGGGAGGAGAGCAGAGGACAAGTCATCAGTTCAGCTGTAGCAAATCAGACAGGATTAAGCAATTTTCACTTTGTGAATCTAAGCATGTTAAGTTCCCTCACTGCACTTTAGAAAACAGCATTCAAAGTTAAAGAGCTACATGTAATCTTCATTCATGCAATATGTTTTACAGTTCCTCTCTTTGAGTATTCCTCTCTGGCAGCCCCAAAAGAAAAGGTACAAATGATCAGAAAAGGTAGTCCACTTTTCCCAAAACCAAGCCCTCCAAGGCAAAATATCAAATATCCTTTGCAGCTGTGGTTGGGTGGCAAATTGATTTTTTCCCATTTGGTTCCTTAGTTAGTCCAAAGCCAAACCCTTAGCTTCTGATGTTCAGAATCTGGCCCTTTCCTCGATTTATATCCCATTGCAGGAAGTTGAAGCCCTCAGGCAGTAGATTTGCCTGAAGGTCTGCAGCTCCTCAGTGAAACTCACCTTAGGGTTATCTCTAAGACAAGAGTGGATTCGTTCAGATGAAACTTTTCACTGCAGTGAACCCCTCAGCTGCTCTCGCAGGCTTATATACCTTCACTGGGCCGAAATATGATGCATAGGCTATGTAATAGACACTGTGTGCAAAGCAGTCAAAGGAGTCGGTCGAAAAATGTGTCCAGTAGACAGAGCTGTTCTATTTATACGCTCATAAATGAAGATGCTTAAATGGTAGGCTAAGTGTAGGCAAAAGTGCTTGATATTGCATACGGCTAATAATATACGCTGCTGATTTGAGTGAAACGTACTCTGTGGCCATGTAGTTTTGATCTGTTAAACTGTGCAGAGCGCCACAGAGTGAAGAATAAGGTAAACTTTTATATTGCGTACTACAAATTTCATAGTGTAATACAAATAATTTTCTCATGAGTAATGTAAAGGATTTTACTAAATTTTCCAATGTGACTTTTAAAATCCATCTTTATTATAATGGTTGTGATGTTTGTAAAATATGTTGTGTGTATGTCAGTTTGCCATCTTGGCCAAAAAAGCCTTCTAAGCTATAATGTTAGAGTTCCTTAATAAAGAAATGTATTTATAAAATACAATGATATTGTTTCTGATTATGTAGCCTATAGTAAAGCACAAGCTACCCTATACTTCATCACCTATGATGATTACGTGCCTCTGCTGTACAGTTTTGGTCAAAACGAGCCTGTGCATAATTGGCATGTGTAAAATGTCTGCAATGGCATTCCAGTGACCGAAAAGGTTTTTGTGTGTTTTTTTCAGATCAGAATATTTCTCTGTTCTTGCGTTGGGCTCATTATAATGGAATGTATGAAAGCTGCAGAAAGCTATTTTGTCATAAAAAAGCTACACTTTCTGCAAAGCGTAAGGCATTTTCCCTCGTGTGAAGTCAGTCTTTGTCAGAGGGCGTCGAAAGAGGACCAAAGAGTGTGTGTGTGTGTGTGTGTGTGGGGGGGCAGCCAGTGGGATTCATTAAAATGCTTTAATTTAATAGCACATATAATCATAATCTACTGACATGCAGCTGAGCACCGTCAGCCAGGTTTTATTTTTAGATCTCTTACACCCATTCAGACCATTTCTCCTTATGGCGATGAAACTATTTGTGATGCTATTTTAGGAAACACCAAAAAACTGATATCATCGCTATCATCATCATCATCTTAGCACTTCAGTGTTAAACCACCGTGTGGTTGCGTAATGACACTGAGTTCTCACACTGCACCAGACAATGAAATTAAATGAGTAACTAGCCCAGGGGGTCTTTCCATGCCCATATTTGCTCTGTGACAGGTTCAGGCTGTTATGTGCCTATTATACATCAGGTGGCAGTGTTGAGATGATCCTGTGACTGATATGAAGTTCATATCAGTCACAGGATCATCTCGATATCAGCAGCTTTTAATTATGAATTGTCAGTATAAATCATCATGAAACCTATTTAATGTTAAAAACATGCCCAACCTATGAGTTTAAGACATTCTCAGCTGAACTGCAGCTTCAGTTCTATACATAAACTGATCTCTTTAAATAAGTTGTCTAATTTGTCACCTTCACATCAGTTACTTCAGGTGTGTGATGTGTCAGCAGCCAGAAGGAGTACTTACATATATCATATCATATTTGTACATTTTTGTTTTTCATCTCAAATCTTCTTAAAAGCTCAGTAAAACTCATCTTTGGCCTTTAACATTTGCTCTGGTCAAGCGAGGTCTCTTACCTCAAACGACTCGGCCATCGATACTGAACTATTCCTGCCCTTCTTCAATATCAGGTTTAAATTACAAATATGTCACAGCGGGGATGGAACCCATCAAGCAAGGCTATGAACGTTTGCAATTTGAGACAGCGAAGGACGATGCCCCCCCTCCCCCCCCCCCCCTCCCCCCCCCCCCCCACACACATCATATTCTGAGTTTTATATTTGAAATGTACATTTGTAAACAACAACAACAAAAAAAACTTTAGTAAGCATATAGGACTGGTAAACGCGCTTATATTTTAAGAAATCAACAACCATATATCACGCCAAGTAGCTTGAAGCTGCAGTGGATACTTATTTTTTTCTCTTCTAATTTATGATTTGAAATTAACCTTCTCTAACGCTCCACCTGAGAGTTTGTTCCCTCATGCTGCAGCAGAAATAGAATCGACCTATATTCTCTGCCATCTAAGATAAAGTTGCAAATAAATGTGCCTCATTGACAGAAGTCCTGTAAATGGGCTGGCATAGAAACTCGATCCTGTCCCAGGATCCTGTTTCTCTGCTGGGTCACTGCAAGAACTCCTCAGTCCAGCTTACTGCTGAAGCTCTGCCAGACACCGCAGTCCTCCCATCACAGGGCTACGTCTCTGTCTGCCAGAGCCTCTGATCCAGCTGTGTCCCAGCTGTGTCCTGTCTGTGTACCCCCCGAACTGCAATCCACTCCAATAAACATTTCTGGGCTGTAGTGGTTAAGCCCACTGTGCCAAAGAGCTGGATGGTGACTGGTACTGAACCAGTCATTGCTGTCCTGTTGCCAGTTAAAGGGGAACTATGTAGTTTTTTTTTTAAGCTTCATTTACCTTAACTGAACAGCTTCGGAGTCATTGGAATGGTTATATGACTTTTTTCGAGTTGAATGGTGGTCATCTCGCTTCCCCCCTAGCGCCTGTGAGCAGAAAAACCACCCTTGCAACTTTTGGCCGGTGAGCCGGCCTCAGCGTCAGAAACGTGATATCAGGTCTCGCGATGTAACGAATTGCTTCACGGCACTGCACACATACACGCCCCCATCCAGGAACCGGCTAACAAGGTAGCGATGGAGTTTTTCACACTATCGTCATGGCTGAGCCGGCAAAAAAGAAGCAGAAAGCAAGGAAAGCATTGTCGGAGGAGCAGAGAAAGGGGAAACGGCAGACTGACCGAGCGAGTTTTTACACAGTGTTGCCAAATATCTATTCCGAAGCTGTAAGGGGAGCTCTATAGAGATACCTGCAAGCAAAAAGCGAACAGCGAAACAGCAAAGAAATTGCCAAAACTGCATAATGCCCCTTTAAAAGTGAGAGTAAACAAATTCCCTGTAAATGTTCAAAAAGAACAAATGTTTGGAGGTATTGATTCCCTATCTTTACCAACTGTACGCACAATTTTGAGGTAATTGTATTTTATTTGAGTATTTCCATTTAATGCGACATTGTACTCCACTACAGTTGAGATGGAAATATTATACATTATACGTATATACTGTGTGTATTTTTTAATAGCTGCAGATAACTATCCAACAGCGTTAAGAAGCGGTCAAAATGACTCCCATTCCCAGCCAACTCCAACATGCAGTATGGGCTATAAAGCTCCAATACCATCGTAGTATAACACTGACAAGAGCTATTCTGCATAATGAGTAGTTTTACTTTTAATAAGTACATTTTGTTTCTAATACTAATACTTTTACTCAAGAAACTTTCACAAAAGTTGGTTTTATGGTGGTGAATATTAAAATAATCTTTACAAACATATATAGTTTATCTGTCTTCCTAAGACAAATTGATGAAAATCATGTGTTAATCATGATATAAGAATTCATTTCTTTTAACAAACAAAAAGGCTTTAGAGTTCAAAGAATGATTTTTGACATTAGGATATCAAAATTACAATATTTAAATTCAACAAATATAATAGTTCATAGATTACATTCTAATCTAACAAATCTATTACTCCTAGTGTCTGCAAATAGGTTTAACATGCTACGTGTTTAATATAGTTCTAATAGATTTCTTGTGTTGTTCATTTACATAGAAGTGTAACAAAACAACAACAAAAAAGATTCCAAAGGACATACATGAGGGGGTCCCCAGTATATTCTCTGTCTCGAGAAGGGATCCTTGGCTGGAAATTTTTTTGAGAACCTCTGGTCTAAGTGTAAACATATGATTCACACCAAATGACCCCATCTTAGGTGTCAAATTGAGGTTGCCAGAATGACAAACACTTCATTTGCACAGTGGAAAGTTGCTCAGGCCGTTAATTGGAGAAACCAAAGCCTCCCGACCCCCTGGTGCTCAATTTAACATCATAACACCAGGCACATGAGAGGATTCTGCTCATCTGTTGATAAGAGTCTCGCTGAGTGTAAGCAGGAAAAAACACTTTAGTACGTATATTTATTTGTACACTCTTCCTGGCAGGGAAAGTCACGTAACAGAGAGACAAGATTTAATTTATTAAAGATTTATTACAGCATTTTCCAAAAAAAGTACAACTCATGACACTAAATACATAAGATCCCGGTATCAGTCTTGTAATGTACTGTAGCTAGCAAACATTATAAACAGAGGTCCACCCTGAGATTATCACCATCCAACAAGTCAGAGAGGCCACGCATGTTTATGAAGACCTGACCAGCGCAGAAAACTCTGGAAAAAAAACAGAATTTTAGATTTTCTTTTTTTTATTCTGCTGTTACACATTTATTTGGTAATAATCATCCTCTTATTTTATTAAACTACAACAACTACAAACATGACCTAACAGACTAAAGCTGTGTAGCTCTGGCAGTGACACTTTGTATGAGATGATTGTTGTAGCTGCACTTAGGCTGCCTACCAACAAACATAGGGGGTGAAAGAGTGGTACATTTACAGTAAAGGATAACTTCATTTTTAAATGTAAGTGAATGTAAAATTTTGGACTTGGAAAGAACATAAACATATATATATATATATATATATATATATATATATATATATATATATATATATATATATATATATATATATATATATATATATATGTTGTTGTTGCAGTACAGAAACAAAGGTGAGTACACACCATCTGAGACATGTTTTGCATTTCTTACAAATTATCAACTCTCAGTTTGTAAGAAATGCATTGACAACGCAACACAATACCTGATAAAGCAGAAAAAAAGCAGACCCCTGATCACCATCTATACAGTGAAGTGCTCCTCAGACCTGCATACCTTCCCGGCCGATCTTCCCGTCTCCGTCCGAGTCTCCCTCCAGCAGGAAACCTCTGGTCTCAGCTGCAGTCAGGAGCCTCGCTCCTTTGGAGAAGTTCTGCAGGAACAGCCTGATGAAGAGCAGGGATGATGCCCCACGTTGAGAAAAAGACACCAAACACACAAACAACCAAAGAGGAACAGAATGGATACCACAATAATGAAGGGAAACTATCAACAGTTTGGTAAAACACAGCTTGACGCATGAATTATTCTTGGAACAGAATGTATTTATGTTCTTTTCTGTGTAGAAAACTCAACTGTAACTCATCCTGTTCTATAAAGCCGCTTTTGTCCTGGTCCAAAATCTTAAAGACCCTCTCGATCTCTGTTGGAGTTTTCTTGGATAAACCCACAGTTTTGAAAAACATCTTGGGGCTGAAGGAATCCTTCGCTGAAAGATAGATAAGATTAGATCTCATTCAGTTAAAATGATGATGTCCCATACTTTGAGGTTTCCTGAAACTACAGTGACATACAGAAAGAAATGGCTTGCATCCTGAGACAAAGACCACGACCCGTTCATTTCAATGCCCCAGTCATCTCCTCACCTTTACAAGCGTTAATAGCCGAAGTGATGTCAGAGGCCGCGAGAAAGTCGGTGATAGACATGGTGGTGGAGACTCTGTTGTGGTGGGTGTTGCAGCCTGGCGCAATATATGACCAATGACGGGCAAAAAGTACTACTATTGGTGACAGTGAATAGGTTTCAACCCCCCCCCCCCAGGTGTCAGAAACCACCAGTGTCCTTCTGTCTGCTGTCAAATGCAGCTGACCACTTTTGCAAACACTGTTTGTGTGTGTGTGTGTGTGTGTGTGTGTGTGTGTGTGTGTGTGTGTGTGTGTGTGTGTGTGTGTGTGTGTCTGTGTCTGTGTCTGTGTGTGTCTGTGTGTGTGTGTGTGTGTGTGTGTGCGTCTGTGTGTGTGTATCCTATCATTGCACAACTGTGTCTTCTAGAGTGGTTTCTCCAGGGGTCAGAAGTCATAGTTGATTTAAAATCTACCCAAACAGCGTCTGTCTGTGAACAAAACTCACAGACAGTGAGGTTATGTTTGGTGCATCGGGAGGGAACGAGGGAGACTGGCTGGCCTGCATTTTCCTCTTCTCTGTGCCAGCCAGTCACAGTCACTGCCTGGCCTGCTCGTGGTCGTCCCTGGCAGTGTTTCCGCAGGCTGTAAACATCCTGTTATTATGGCCTCTGTCACTTTCAGGCTGCGCTCCATGGAGCTGTCTGCACTCACAGTCACCTTGTTCCCACATGCTACATTTAGCATTTGAAGAGCTCTGTTCTCAAAATTGTGGTGCTCATTTTACAAAGATGCTGAACATGTTATAGAAATATGATGACAATCACACTCACACAAATTAATATACATAACTATTAGCTAATTTACTTACTAACTCGGGTTACACAATTAAAACTTAAGCAATGTGTCAACTAGTAAAGACTGTGTAAATAGTTTGCTAGTCCAATCGAAAGCAGTCAACCGTGTAAACAGGAAGTCACACATAACTTCCAAAAATGACATTTTCCGGGGTGCCTACCAATCATTTGTAACTGTAGGTATGACTTTGTTTCATCTATATGGAAAAATATGGTAGGGAAACCCAGCTTTTGAACCTCTGTGGGGTCGTTGTCAAGATGATTTATGTTATAACTAGACTAAGTCTGTACTTATAAAGAGATGGTGCAACTGTTGTCTAACATGCGTTCATCAGGAAATAATGTTCAAAGTGGATAAATCATATGTTTGAACAAAACATTTAATTAACTGGTCAAATGAAAACCTCATCTTGGTAAAATAGAAACTTTTAAAGGTGCTCTAAGCGATTTGTCACATACAACAAACATCTCACTATCCACAAGCTGCCTGTCCCCTGAACACACTGTAAAAAAAAACGCAGTCTCTGTAGACAGCCTAGGCTCCACGAACGCCAACAAAAACAAACTGTGTCAACCTGCACCATCAAACATAACAAACAGTCTTCCAGCGTTCCAGCCAATAACTGACAAGAAGGATTTTGGGGGTGGGGGTTGGGGGGTTAGTGCGCGGAAGCACGGAAGGGAGGGAGAGGGGACGGGATGAGGAGGAGGGAGGGGTGAGCTAGCCTCGTTTTGCTTGAAAATACTTTGAATGTCAACAAGAAGTGCCGTCACTTAACATCGCTTAGAGCAGCTTTAAGTGATGTGTTGAATCTATCTAATTAGTAAAATCTATCTAATCTATTCTATTTGATCTATTTTGGGGGGGCGGGCACCAACATAGGACATTTTAAAATTCCAGGCTTTAAAGTAAATACATTTGGAGACAGTTTATCCAGCTGCATTTAGGGTTAAAGTCATGGCTTAGGGTTAATGTCATACCTGCTGAACATTGGTTGAAATAAAAATCTTAAAACACCATGTGGACACAACAAAAAATGACCTGATAGGGACAGCATATTGAGTCATGTTGCCGTGTGAGGCTGAGCCGTGCTTTTTTCATAATTTGTATTTTTGATGATCACAGGGTTTCCCACTGAAACTGCAAACACAAGACGGCATCAACTAATGGCATTCATAAAAAAAAAAAAATGTAATTGCAATAAATCAGTTGATGGGAGTCTCTGGAAAACCCCCTGATGAGGAATTCCCACACTTGCAGGTGGCTTGGCACTTTGTAACTATTACATACAGGAAATGGAGTGTGGTTAGCTGGCAAAGTCATAAACAAAACACAAACCCTCCTCCCAGTATCTCTCTTCATCACATTTGACCCCTTTTGTGTGACTGAAATGCACTCGATGGGACTTTTGTCAACCTTTCCTGCTTGCTAATGCCATTATGATTCGAAAAGCAGTGTTTTCCACAGTTCTACTCCACATATGTCTTTATAGCTCCCATGTGTGAGGGGTTCTGCTGGAGCACTGGAGTGACTGCGTCATACTGGCCTTAACAGGCAGCGCGTGTGGGCCCAAGGCCTAGCAAGAGTGACGTGAGCCTGGTTTCCTCAGGATGGACTACAGTGAGGCCTGGCGCAACCAGAGGGGCAGAGGAACGACACAAACATCCTCTGCTCCCCCTCACGTACCTGCCCCCCCTCAGCCTTGTCCCTTTCCACACTCCGATGCTTGTTTTCAGGAAGACCAGGCTTCCTGCGTGATGGAGATGTGGATGAGAGGAGGAAGAGGGGGATGGGACAAAGAGGAAAAGATGGACAGGGATGGGGGGTGACGGTCCTGTGCGCGTATTGATTTGGGGGAGTTTGTTGCTTTGGTTGTTTTCTTGACAGGCACAGGCAGCTGAAAGGAGTCTAAGAAATGTGCACAGGAAAAGATTACAGTACAAATCTTTTGCGTTAATAGAAAACGTGAACTTTTTTTTAATGTCTTGCACCTGCGAGAAGTCTTGATCCATGCAAGGGAAGCAGACAGGGAGCAGCCTAATGCGTCACTGGGCTTAATTTGAGGGAAATAAGTGCTTTTTGTGTACATATAGAAATCACGCAGGGACCTGGACATGGAATTTTCTACTTTTACATCCTTGACATACAAACTGTCCTGCTTTCTTCTTCCATTTGTGTTGGGGAAAAGTGAGCAATGTGACAGTCAGCACAGGGCATGGAAACCAGCAGAGGTAAGTATTACACAAACAGATAGTAGGTGGCATTTTACACAAATGAAAGAACCAGACAGTGTTGGATACCTTCTTGTTATGCACTGACTTGGTTTGTACAAGTCTGCGTATCCATAGATACAAAGCATGCAAAGCTTATCCTATGATTAAGCGAGCTGGTAGACATTCAGCGTGTTATTCAAGGACACTTTGACAGGATGTATCATAGATGCATTCACACTTTCTGGCTTTAATGGGGATTTATTGTGTGAGATTTGGCTTACAGGGCGGCTTTTCCCCTCTAGAATCAGTCCTAAATGAACTAATCACCTAAATGTATCTTTTAGGTAAAAGCCAAAATAGATCAACTACAAAGTTTTTCAAATGAGCAGCATGGTATATTCACTGTAGAGACAGCCTCTATTCACCAGTTTCTTTGCCTTTTTGTCCTTCCTCCTCTTTCTATCACAGTGTAGGTGACTTTTGCAGACTATGTTGCATCATTAGTGCTCATATCTTTACAATATATGTAATGAACATGGCTAGGGTAGTTAGCAAGACACTGAACCCCGAATTGTTCCCCAGCGAGAACACTAGCTTCCCATGACAGCTTCGCCACCATCAGTAAGTGTGTGAATGAGTAAATGAGAGACATTGTGAAGGAATTAACCCACACAGGTTAAAGAGTGCCATATCAGTGCACCCCATTTACCATTAAATCATTTATACGAGTACTTCTATGCTGGTTTAGTTCCAAATGTTGCTCTAGATAACTTTTGTGGAGGATGTCCACCCCAAAGAAACATTTATCTTGTTTTTGTGTTTAGGCTTTGGTTTCCTGCATGAGCATTTACATTTGACTGCTACTTATTCGTATAGACGACTAGGCTAGTCTGTCTGTCACCACTTACGCACGCTAAAATAAATGTTTGCAAAGTCCGAAAAGTTAAATAGTGAGCTGTCAAGTGTATTCTTTCTGAAATATTGTGAATATCCTGGTTGGAACAAAAACAGGAGGAACAACGAGGTTGGGAAAATGTGGCTAAGATATTTTGCCCAGGTTGTGTTTCTCAAGATTTGTCAGTAAACCTTATGGTTATTTGTTGATGTGGCTGTGGTTGTTGCTGTTAATCCTGATGAGAGAGTGCACGACTATCTTCCCTCACACCTGTTGCTGTATATCCTGATGGGTTCACTGCCCTGTTTACAACCTACACATCTTTACATCTTTGCATTATGGAACAGGACAGTTCTTAACATTTTTATGTGCCATTCATGAGAAAACTCGCCTTTTCCTTGATGTTCACAGTGATCTTTAACCTTCACTGTGTGGAAAGAATAAATATAAAAGGTGTTCAGAACATGTTTCAGATTTCAGTAGAAACAATGTATCTTGATAGCCATTTTAATTCAGATGTTTGACTATGTCATCAGGTTAGACCTGTCCCGCTGCATGCTAAACTAAAGCTCCAGTCCCTTTGTAACGTCTGAAGTGTTTGACTTCTCAGACAGACAGAGAGACTTGTTCATCTATACATGCATCCCTAAGGAAAGTGGTTGCTCCTCCTTTTTCCTGGGCTCAGTTACTGCCTGTTCTATTTCTATCTGACCAGCTGTGGTGTGGGCATGCCAGTGACGGTCTCAAATACAGCCAAGACCCCCTCCAACACCCACTTTAAGCCCCACCCTCCACCGCCCACTCTACCTAACAGTTATATCTCACTCCTCTGTTTTGGCACCAATCTTTCAATCTGTGTGGTTGTCTGTGCCTGTGTGTGTCTGTATGCATGTCACTCTCCTTTCTACTCTGTTTTGACATGAATCACTCAAGACTGGATGGGTGAGAGTTCGCATCTGTACATGCATAACATATTTTGTGTATGTATACTGTACTGTACTGTACATGGGCCCATGCTTTTATCTACAGTCTGCATGTTGTTGCCTTTTAGTTGACATGTTGCCTTATATTTTTTTATATTTCTCTCCAGTGTCGGCCTGTGGCTAAATCTTCAGCCACTAGAATCTTTAATCACTTTACCATGAAATAAAAATGTAGTAATAAGTGTAAATCCAAAGTGCTCTTTTCCCCCCGGAAGTCTTTGACTTCACATGTAAAAAAAAAAATATGATACTCGGAACGGAAGCTGTCAAAATTAAAAAAATAACTAAATAAATGACTTGATCAATTAATTATTATGTCATTAAATGTACCAAAAACAAAATAAAAATAAATGTTAATGTAAATTAATGAATTGATCAAATGTGACATAAATTGATATTTCTGTTTTACCTAGCTTCTTAATGGATTCATGTATTTACTTCTGTATTATTTTCCCTTTGCATCCCCCCCCCATGTATTTCCCCAAACTTATTTAATTCCCCAAACTTATTTATTTCTGTAGTATTTCTTTATGCATTTTTCTTTATTATACAAATGTGAGGGCTGTCATTCAAAGTATGTCAAGAAGCAAATTAAAACAGAAATATCAATTGATGTCACATTTTATAAATTTATTAATGCCTATTTTTTTATATTATTTTGGCACATTTAATGATATATTGTAATTAATTCATTGAGTCATTTATTTATTTTTGATTTTGGCAGCTTCCGTCCTTCCTGCAGCTATCTCTCTCTAATGTGTCCTGGTTGCTCTATTTCGTATCTGTTTGAGCTGTAACTAAGAGGAAATCCTGACTCATTACATTTTTGACTTAAATGTGCCGCTGCTGTGCAACTGGATCAGGGCCTGATGAATACCAGCCAGCTTAGGATGCAAGTGATAGGATCTATGCTGGGACAAGACAGAGAAAGGGGGTTGGTGGGTTTGGACGGGGGGAATTAGGGACTCCCTTTGGCGTCTCCCCTTTGGAGAAGGGTGTAGGAGGAGGAGCAAAGATAGTGGTGTCAGGAAGAGAGACTTGGTCTGGATTTATAGGTGTGCTGGACTGATGGATGTATGACAGGGGCGATTCTAGGTTCAGACCTCTAGGGGGGCTGAGCCCCTAATGAGAATGGGACACGGATACAGTGCCTTGCAAAAGTGTTAACCCCCCCCTGCTAAATCAATAATTTCATTAGCCAATAATCTCTGAGCTAGCTACTGAACAACAACGTTTTTTGACACTACTAACACTATGATGGAACTAAACCTGACCCCTTTATATGTCACAGTAATAAAGTTTGACACAATGTTCTAACATTCAGCAGTTTTAGTTGATTATGTTTCATATGGGTTCTAATCTGCATCATGAAATTACCAACTTCTTCTCTGGGGACTACCGACGTTAAACTTCACAACCGCACTCCTGCTCTCCCTCTGACAGATTAGATAGAGACTCAGCGCAAGGCGGGAGTCTGGCACAACCACCTCCGCTTGGCCAAAACTACGTTTCTGTTAACCCTTTCCTTGACTGGGTTACAGGTGCATAGCATTGGCGTCAGCGACACAGGATATTAAACCTGTTTCAAGCCCTCTGGACCTGTAATAGTTTGTCCTCTGTCACTAACAGACAAGTTCGCAAACTCTCGACTTGAAGCACCAAAATTGATTAAAAAAAGAAAGTTTCTTTAATATTATAATTTTTAGGCTGCCCAGGGGTATATCACACTACCTCACGCTATATGAACAGCAAACAGGACACTATGCTTTCATGTAAAACCCTTACTTATATGGAGTTTTTAGGGGGCTGAGATGAAATTTAGGGCTTGAGCCCCCCTAAAAGGGGTCTAAAATCGCCCATGATGTACGAGATATAGAAGCAAAGACCTTCTCTTAAACACAGTATTTTCTTTGTGAACAGCCTGTTCTCCAACAGTTATCTACAAGAGATTTCCCAGCCAAACCAAGTCTCCATATAAGTAAGGGTTTTACATGAAAACATAGTGTCCTGTTTGCTGTTCATATAGCGTGAGGTAGTGTGATATACCCCTGGGCGGCGCCAGATTCCCAAATAAAGATATTTATGTACATTCCAATCCCACATGTGTAAACCTCATCACATTTAAGATTAGCTGCTGAAACAGATCCGCTCTTATCTGATCAGGGTTGCGTGTGTGTGTGTGTGTGTGTGTGTGTGTGTGTGTGTAAATGAGAGCTCTGTCAACGAGCGCTCAAACCCAGCTCCTCCATAAACACTTTAAACCAGTCAAGGAGTCCCACAGCTGTCTCGGCCTGTGAATGCTCAAGTGTGTGTGCCTATGTGAATGTGTCAGGTCAGAGGTCAGGGCCAAGCTTTTCAACACTTTTTCCACAGTCTTTTTAGTTTCACCCGTCAGCAGTCCTGACATTTCAAGTCAGTTCTTCCTCACTTATGTGTGTGTGTGTGTGTGTGTGTGTGTGTGTCGACTGTGTGTTAACTCTGTCTTATGGCTGAAATATCATTTCACCCTGCTTAGCTGCTCCCTTAGCTGTGGTTTGATTACAGGCTGGGATGAGGTAAGTGTTTACATACATACACAGTTGCGGACATTGCTCAACCTTTTAGAGTGCAGAACCAGAAATGAGCCCACATGAAGTGACAGACAGGCACAGGCCTTTCACCACTGGCTTTAGTACCAGACTGATATGATATAATAGTTTGAGTGTTAAAAGATGTTGTTGTCTTTCTTACACTTTGCTGCTTGTTCAGTAACACAAGTGCAGGTGCCATCAGAGAATTGTACATCTGAAAGCAATAAATACAAAGAAAAAGGAAGCGATTCTGACTTTAATTAAGTCTTAATCAAAGCTAAAATGTTTTCCTTTATCCCTTAAAGGAACACGCCGACTTATTGGGACATTAGCTTATTCACCGTAACCCCGAGAGTTAGACAAGTCGATACATACCCTTCTCATCTCCGTGGGAAGAGTAAACCGTATATATATTCTCAGAAAGGTGAAGCGGAGTGATATGCTTGCAGCTGTGCTCCAGAGCTGCAAGCATATCACTCCGCCTTGCTCTCCGAGAGCAGAGCTGCAAGCATATCACTCCGCCCAAGTAGCACTGCTTCGCCTTTCTGAGAATATAGTTCCCAGTTTGTATACAGTTAGAAGATGACTGTGTCTCATGTGACGTTGTTATTTGTACACGCTGTGACTATACAAATCACAACATGTAAATAGGAACATGTTGCCGTTATTTTGTCACTTACTCGGAGCAGTGGGCTAGTTGGAGCCGGTTACCTCCAGGATCTGTGCTAGGCTAAGCTAACGGTGGAGCCGTCAGACAGAGTTACGACCTGCACGGAGATGAGAAGGGTATGTATGGACTTGTCTAACTGTCGGGGTTACGGTGAATAAGCTAATGTCCCAATAAGTCGGCGTGTTCCTTTAATCATTAAGGGACATCATTTTTTTTCTTTTTTTTTCTCATATTAATAAGGGTCACAGTTTATGCTTGTGTGTGACATCCTCCACCTTATAACCCCCACTGAGGCCAACTGCTGCACTCTTCTGCAGTCTAGTGGTTGAACACTGCAATGACATATGCCATAGAAAAAGTTTTAACTAATGGAAAACAACATGTTGATGGATTCATGTGTGTGTGTGTTTGTTTGCTCTACATTTGTAATGCTCTATACATGCAGACACTGCAAAAATAACAAATATGTCCTATTAATAATTTAGGCGCAGCAACACTTTCCACTCAATGTAGCTCTTGGTGCAAGGATTTATTTTGAAATTCTAAAAGTTTTCATATTTGTTGAACTGAGAACTTAACACAGTGTGTATAGTGTAAACATGCATTCTCTGCTATAACAATTTTATCTACATAAATATTGTGCATTAATGTGTATTACTTAAAGGGTCCGAACATCTTTTTTTTTTTTTTTGCATAACTTTGGAACTTGTATTTAGTGAATTAATAAGCATTGACATTGTCACAGCTGAAATAAAAATCCATGAAAATGAGAGCTTTATAGTGTGCACTTTTGTTCAATTTATACTACTACATTTTTGATCCACTATCCTGCAATTGCAAGTCATTATTATTTATTGCAGTGTAATGAAAGCACTCAGAAATGACATAAAAAACACCCTAAGTGAACACACTTTTACACCAAGGAGAACTTCTATTCAGTGTGTTTTTTCCTCATTGACGCAACACAGCGCACCACAAGTTTCATTTTTGTCTTTCAGCAGGGTCTTATTCTGCCGTGTCAGACACACTTTGTGTAAACAAGATATGCATTTCTCCCTCTGTCATGAAATGGATTCTATACGGTGAATGATGGACTAATAAATTAGTCTCAGTAATCCATGCTCTTATAGCACCAGTAAATAAATGCAGATAGACTTATGCCCACCCATCCAAACCCTCCCACCAAACACAGACCCACCCAGCTTTCTTTCTCTCTCCTCCTTTCTCTGTCTCTCTACACCTTTTCATACAAACACACACACTTCCCCTCTCTTTACACACACACACACACACACACACACACACACACACACACACACACACACCCACACACACACACACACACACACACACACACACACACACACACACACACACACACACACACACACACACACACACACACACACACACTTCTCCCAATATGGCAGTGCTCTTGGCAGCAGTGGTGCTAGTCCAGGCGGGCAGAGTCCCAAGGTCTGGACTGAGGAAGAGCAGGTGTACTGCTGTCAACAGAGGCTCATAAATACTCCGCCAGCAATCCGAGATGGATTACACGTTTATGTCATCATATTAAAGACACTCTGTCAGCAAACACTTTTAAGATACTATAATCTCCCGCCTAAGAGGGTTAGCAAGTAAGTCTACAAAGAGTTTATGACACGGCTCACCTCTGTGCAGCACAGCTTATGCTGATCTGCAACAAATTAGTTTTTCAATTCACTACCAGATGCATAGCTGCACCAGGCTTCTAACATTCAAAATGCATAAAAAGTTCCCCAGCTTACTTTACTGTAAATGCTTACTAAAGGGGGCATTTCTACAGTTTTATTACTGTTGAAGCCACGCACCATGAACAAATATGTACACAACAGTGACATGTTTACCGCTCTGTGTGTTGTTATTTTAGTGTCCCGTTTTACTCCCTCTCGGCCCCTCTCCTCTGCAGCCGTGAGACCCCGCTGTGTCCAAATAAAGGCTGCAAACAGCACTACCAGCGTTCTGACTGGATGTTTCGCTTTCCCATATTACCCACAGTGCTTTGCAGTGCCCCATTCCATTGTCAGTGACTTCAGCTCCATGTGTCCCTCTTCAGGCCTTGAGTCCATCCTGCATGCTCAGAATAAGCCTAATGATCTCCAATTACCCTCCTCTCACGGATTGTTTGGTGTCACTCGCCGGCTGGATATGATGACTCTGCGCCTGCAGTGTAAAACGATAGCTCTCCAGTTCTCTAGGCGTGTACTGTGCACGTTACAACTCAATCTTAGCAATAAGATACAGCAGGACCAAACCAACTAATTAAAAAAAATCAAGCTAAAGTGCCATGTGCTTGTGCTTGTTCTCACCCTCTTTGGCACAACAGACACATTCTTTATTCTAGTTCACCTGTTGATACCCCCCAGGGTCAGGTTTCCCTGTAATGCTGCAGGGAATTGTGGGATTGAGACATTTCTCTGTAGGCATGACGAGAGAGTTGGCAAACTGGATCACTGGCTGATTGGAAACGATATTCGCGAGCTTGATGGCTTTCAGCACACCTCTGGCTACAGAAGCCGAGTAGATCAGTGGAGAAGCGATATTTACTGCTTTCTCCTGCTTAAATTAACTACAGCAGATAATAAAATACAAGTAGTCGGCTTCCTCAGCTTCCACCCAGTCAGTCAGAAGGCCTGAAACCAAAGACTCATTCACTCATATCACTCATTCATATGACAGTTGGATGCAGAAGTTGTCGAGATATCAGATTATGAGCAACTCAGACAGCACACATCAATCATTCCTGCAATGTGAAAATAGAATGTGCCGGACCAAGCTCACATTTTTGCAACAGTGAGAAAGGCTTTCAGCTCCGGCGACTGTATCACATCCTCACATATACTGCTAAGTCCAGTGAAAAAAGAGTTGACTATATATATTGAAACACTGTCTGCAGTCAGAGTGCACCGGCTGACCTGATATGGGGGGACGGTTGCTGGGTGACAGGATGCCTCGGAGGATGACTATACAGGGAAGTGACGGGAAGGGAAGGGAAGGGGGAAGGTTAACAAAAAGCAAAATAAGAGAAATGCAGGAAGGGAAGGAGAAGAAGAGAAATACAATCACTCATTCTGAAACACCATCTGTCCATCTCTATGTCTATGTTGCTTCAATTCCCTTCTTATGTCTTTCATTCCCCCTCTATTGGGAACCAAAGGTGGACAGAACGGTGACACTGTTGCCTTCTGGGAACAACATCCTGATGCTGTCTGGGTGTTTAAAGCAGAACTCCAGCATCAGTGATTTTGTTGCCAGGGGGAGGACTATACCAGCGGGATTTTCCCAATAAATGTGGATTTCTGGAAGTTACATGATGATAATGATGATAATGATGATCATGATGAATAGACTACAGCAGTACAACTGACAGCAGCAGCAGCAAATGTACAGGAGCATGTACAGTAGCTGCAGGAATGGTAGTAGTAGTATATAACAAATTAAATGATGTAACAGCAGTAGCATCAGTCATATTTCTGTTACTATTAGTAAACGTTGTGATGTGATAGCTACATCAGTGGCAGCAACAGTAATAGTTAAATGTGCGGGCCAAGTATCTCTTAGCCAAATGTATTATTTCCTGGTTAGTTTTTTTTGTAGTTGTGGAAAGCCTGACAACACTGGTCTGTTGCAGTTCTCTCTTTAGCGCTGGCTAAAGCTGCCTGCTGCTGCTGTTCTGCGTTCAACCTCTGGAGAGAGCTAATGTTCACTGTTGCAATAAACACAGAACCCAAAAGTTTTGTTTGTCCTGTATGCAGTTGAATTTTAAATCTGACGATTTTGTCATGGTAAATAATTAATCTAATTCTGTTTAGATGAGATTACGGTCTTCCTTTAGACTGAACTCAAGTCATTTCTATATTAAAAGATGTGTTGTGATATTCATGATATCAAAGCTGGGATGAAATGACTGGGACATAATCACACGTTGTAACTCTGGTATACACATTTGGCAGAATGAATCTAATTTGAACAACCATTCATATCCAAAGAATGAAATGAATTGCTTTGACGAGTAGGTCGGTGATAATCAGTAATGATTTTATAAATGCATGGAAGGGGTCCTCATGATTGGCAACAGAACTTCTGAACAGATACATGTAGCCTTGTTAATATTGGCAAAGAATGCACAACAAACCAGAGAAATCCTTCAATTAATTGTGAGTTCACATCCTGGAAACCAAATGATTCTTTTTGTTCTTGCATTAATATAACAGTTGCCAATTGTACGGCTTCAACCATAATGTTGCTTGCATGAAGTATAATGTATGTATGCTAGAATCTTTAAGTGATATCCACTCCGCTGTTACTCTCTATCATTCAGGCAGTTGTGTTACATTAGACCAGATAAGTTATTGATCCCCATCTTGCACTCTGCTGCTGCAGAAAGGCCAGCAGCCTCCAGAGAGTGTACTGGAGCTCTTTGTCCTTTCTCTGTCCTCACACCTTTTCTCTTCCTCTTCATCACCTTCTTTTACTCTTCTTTCAACCCCCTTACCTCCTCCGATCTACTCCACTTATTTCATTTCCCCCCTCAGTTATTCACTCTTTAGCCCGCCCTCTCTTTTTCTGTGCATCCCTCTATCTATCTCCTCTCTCTCTATCCATATGTTTAGCTTGTCTCTTTCCGTGTCCTCAATAAGGTGTCTGCCGTGCAGTACGAGCCGGGGGAATAAGTGGGGCTCGCAGAATGCAAGGTAGGAAAAGAACTATGCTGGTGTCATGCGTGGTTGGATGCAGAGATCAAATGTGTTGCAACACATTTTGCAGCATCATGATGCAGCAAGATTTTGAAGCATTGCATATCAGTTGATAGCCCTGTTCTTCTCTTTCCTTTCAAAGATGGAGCTACGTTGGTGATTTCATTGGATGGTTTGAATTGGCTTACTAATAGGAGATGCAGTGACAAAGGAATCAAGAAAAGGTATTATTTTGATTTTTATCACTGTAATTGATGGAATGTTTTTGTGTCCTTCTTGCTTGTTGTGGTGGTAGTGGGACTTATGGGTGTTATTATATAATCTGTCTTTCCCCAGAGCCCGTCCACCTGTTACACAGTGAGGTGTTAATTTACCCGAAAACATGGCAGATTACAGCCTTCACGGCTGTGCTTGTGTGTGTGTGTGTGTGTGAGTGTGTGTGACCATGCAGTAGTGTATGTGTGTGTGTCCTTTTACATCCTTTACGTCATAGCTGCTGTGAGTCAGCTTCTCTCTTCCTTTCCTGAGTCACTCATGCAGCGGTTGCTTGGTTACTGCAGAGCGGTAAAAGTTTCCTATTGCGTCTTTGTCTCCGCGGATGGATGGGCCCCGATATTTATTCAGGGTCTGGATTGAGTGGCCAAATAACGTATGTGTCTGTGTGCATGCATGCGTTTGTGAGTGCACTGTTTCCTCCAACGGACAAAGGCTGATGAATCAGTTTCAGTACATCCTGTTGTTAACAGACACTCATGGACTGTCTGTGCACTGCCTCTTAAAATGTCCAATGGATTCAAAACATAAGAGAAATAAGAAATTGCAATGAGATTGTATTTGTCTGTAAGAGGAAATTATCTTGAAACAAAGCCTAGATATGATCTTAGGCCAAAGTATAACCTTTGCCCAGGCACCAAACAGTCACTTTATACAATGTAATACCGTCAGTGTTGGGCAAAATCCTTAAAAAGACATATGCCACCAACACCGTTGACTATTGTTATGACACTACTCTTCTATTGATATATGCCACTTACAAACAGCATGTCGCTTAGTGGCAATTAAAACTTCTCCAGATGCCATTTAAAACAGGTATCTTATTGTATTGGCAGATAACCACTCCTCTGATGTAACTGACATTCACATAATTCCCTATTGTAAACGGTAATTGAGTTATCTAAAGCTAGACCAGGCTAAATATTAGTCCTCCACAACTAACATAGCCAGCGTACTTGTTGGACTCAGACAAGGGCTAAATGACCAAACTAATATTAAATCTCATATGTGTCATATGTATTTCTGGCCACATTAAGTCCATTAGTTACTCTCTTTTAGCTCTGTTTTTGGTCTCTATCTATTAGCTGCTAAATAGGGGCAGGAAAAGCACAGGTGTTACTAACAACAGTAACGATGGCTCTCTTCTATTCTATACTAAGTGAGCTAAATAAAATTCATCAGCGTTAATTGTTAATTTGATCATTTACACCTGTGCTTTTCCTACTGTGACATGTCAAAATGTATTAAGTGAAAAAAAGCTTATTACCAATAGGAACAATAGCAAATACTACAAAAGAAATTATTTTAACATATTGGAATTATTCGTTAAACTCTAAAAATAGTTAGATTTCCTTTACTTGTTCTTTTCAAGATGATGACCAAAACCAATTTAAATACAATACAAGTCTGAATGAGTCATTGTGCATCATTCATACAGGAATGAAGAGCTCCAGCTGTTGATATCCTCAGGTCAGATGATCCAGGCCGATGAAGAGCTGCAGGCGATCACCTGCATCCTGGATCAAAGAGGAAGTGCAGCCCCTCAGTTATGGAGGCACAGTGACTGCAGATCAAGCTTAGTAACGTGGCCTCCGCCCTTCTCTACCTCCCCTCGACATCGTTGTGTTCCGGAGGAGCCCCCACATCATTCAACGCTCACTTCTTTAGCTTCTTTTGTCTCAGAGCGCCCAAAGGAGGCCCCGTGGACAAGACTTATTATAAATATGCAGGACATTTTCAGTTTGAGTATGACTCAGCAGGACACTGTTACAACAGATAAGCAAAATAGGTTCATCATTTTCTGTGATGAGGACATACCACTACAACGTTTTGGTGGCATTTGCTACACTGAGGATTGTGGGACATCTAAAGGGGATACTGGTTGGCATATCAGCGATGACAACTCCACTGCCCATGGTCCCATTACCAACAACTCTAATGGGAATCAACATGAACTGGTTATCAGAGACAATTTTAGTCTTCAGAAATCCTGTCAAATCTATGACGCTCCACGAATAATGTCTGGGAGGGACACAAATCTAAAAAAGAGGAAGAGTGTGTCCTTTAATGATGATGTCATGGTCTACCTGTTTGATCAGGTACTGGTATGCTGTAGCTTGGTGGGTTTGGGGCTTTGTTTTTCACTGGGCATATAAAGGTTGAATACTTACTGACCACTCTATTGATCCAAACCAATGCTATGACACTTGCTTTGTTTCCTGTTTAATATCCACTGACTATCCACTGTTACTATTCTTAGGAGAGTCCCACTGTGGAGCTGCACTCTGAGGCCTACACATCTCTGCCAGATGTCACATTAGAAGACAGTGGTACTATATTGAAGGATGATACCAATGATTCTGCATGTTTTATCCTATTAACTACACACTGTGCATACTTAACATTACTGCTGACCCTTTTGCAGTAGTGAAAATGAAGTTAATTTACTCAAGTATTACTTAAGTAACATTTGAGGTACTTTACTTGACTTTTTTGTCATTTCATACCACTTAAAAATATTTGAGCTATAGTTACCAGTTACTTTAGAAATTAAGATTTTTTTATTACAAAACATATGAGTTCATAATATGAATATAATAATAATACAATAATATGTAAACATTAATTCATCGCTAATAAAATACTTTAACGCACTGAGTATGCGTTAAACTAAAAGTATTTTTCATTTACTTTTGATACTTCAAGTACATTTTACTAAAAATAGTTTTTTAAAAGCAACATATTCAATGTAGGATTTTTTACAGTGTGGTATTGCATCATTTACTGCAGTAAATATGGTATATCATATTTCGATGCATAACTTTTATTTCCTTCCTCCCAAGAAGTCCCATAGTTTTAGTTTGTGTCATTGTTTTGCACTGAAATGAGCATTTCTGGGTGAAAAAGAATATTGGAACAAGATGTCCCGACAGATTATTGAAAACATAAGGGGTTATTATTTAAAAAGAAAGACAGTTCTGTTGAATTGACTGTGTTTAAAAATAAGTGAAGATGTACAGTATTCGTTGGAAATGTATAGAGTTTCCATTACTGGTCTAGCTTGAATACACAGACATATACTGTAACAATATACAGTATATTTGACAAAAAATCAATCATTTTGTAATTTATTGATAAATAAGGTAATATGTTGACACTAAAATGTTGCTGACAGTGTTTTGATTATTCTTTAAACTGAAAGGCGTCTGACAATGTAACAAGATCAGGGTGGGACACTACAAGGGTAAACTAACTTAACTGTTTGTAAGTCCTGCTAAACCCAGATGCTGCAGGCTATTGACACTTCTTTATCACTAATTGTGTGTTTTGCCTGCAGGCTTGGAGTGGGAGGACGACTTCTCAGCTTTGGAGAAGAACTGCCATTTTCAGTGTGTCAGACACTCTCAGCAATACCCCCTTTCCCTGCCGACACAGACCAGCACCGGTCTGTCCCGGCGTTTCTTTCTGTCCCAAACCTGCCTGTTTCTCACCCACGTCACTGAGTCAGACCTTGAGCTGTGAGATAAAGGCAAGGCAAGGGAAGGCAAGGCACAGTTCATACCCAAAGGCAAATTCAAAGTGCTTTACATAAGCATGTTTTAAGTCTTGATTTAGAAGAACAACAGGGTTGGAGCAGATCGTAAGTGTTCTAGAAGTTTATTCCATAACTGTGGTGAGTGAAAACTAAAAGCTGCTTCTGCATGTTTTGTACTGACCCTCGGGACGGTGAGTAGGCCTTTCCCAGATGATCTTAGAGCTCTGGATGGCTCGTGACAGAGCAGCATGTCACACATTTATTTTGGTCCCAAAACATTCAGTGCTTTGTATAAGTTAATAACAATATTTTGAAACCAATTCTCTGATTTATAGGAAGCCAGTGCAAGGCTCTAAGAACAGGGGTGATGTGTCCACATTTTCTGGTTTTAGTGAGGACTCAGGCAGCAGCGTTCTGAATATGCTGCAGTTGCATTTTTTACAGAGACCTGTAGAAGTCACTGTTAAGGCCCTGACACACGGATCAGACCAAGCCGACCATTGGCAGAAAAGGCAGTCGGACTGATCAGTTGGCTCCCTGAGGTCCAAAAAGTGCCTCGGGACACACCGAAGCGACGCTGTTATGGAGACGTAATACGGCGCTAATCTGTATTGTCGCCCAAAAAATGAAAACCAGGCAGCTGATTGGACGAACGCATCATGTGGGTCTGGCTGCTGCTTCCGGATTTTGGATTTTTTTCAACCGGCCAATACAGCCATTAATGGTGGCTCATTCAGAATACGATCTCATATTGTACGAAGATAGTTCACCGAAACATGTTTCTGAAAACATTTTAAGTGAGAAATAGGCCATGCAGTTGCTGAATCTGTCTTCATTTCAGATCGACAAAGGTCGGTTTATAAGATTTTCGTCAGATTTTGAGAGGCTTAGTCACGCTCATCCCGCAAGCCATTTCCGGGTGAGTCCGGACTGCCCTGTCTCCAACTGAACACGTCGGGTTGGCCAAAATGAAGGCCGACAGCTCCTCCAACGGACGACGGCACGGAACACACCGAACAGACTCGAGTCACTGACCTCGCCAGACTGTCCGACGGCCGATTTTCGGCCCGGTGTGTCAGGGCCATTACAGTAATCAAGTCTGCTAAAAACAAAGGCATGAACAAGTTTCTCTATATCCTGTTGAGACATAAGTCCTTTAAGTCTTGCTATGTTTTTGAGATGGTAGTAGGCTGATTTTGTAATTCTGTTGGTTTTTGGGTTAAGTCAGAGTCCAGAACTACACTATACAGAATATTCCTGACATGGTTTGAGGTCCTAAACATTATGGCTTCAAGATGAGCACTAACATTTGATTGTTCATTTTTGGCACCAAAAAGAATTGTCTCAGATTGGTTCTTATTTAACTGGAGAAAATGATGGGACATCCAATCACTGATTTGTTCAATGCATTTATTCAGTGACTGGATTGGTTCATAATCCTCTGGGTTCATGGTGATGTAAATTTGTGTCGTACGCATAATTATGATAGGATATGTTGTTGTTCTTAAGGATGTGAGCTAGTGGGAAAATGGGTGGACCAAGAATGAAACCTTGGGGAACTCCACATGTCATTGCTGTTCGTTCAGATTTATTAGGACCAACTGACACAAAATATGGCGTTTTTCCATGACATGGTACCTGCTCGACTCGCCTCGACTCTACTTGCCTTTTTTGGTTTTCCATTATGAAAAAAAGTCCCTGGTACCTGCTAACAGGTACTTTTTTTGTATCACCTCCCTCAAGGTTCCAGGCGAGCTGAGGCGATACCAAAAGGTGACGTGAAAACCTGCAGACTATAGATTGGTCGGAGAGAATCGTCACTAATCACATTGCTAGCGACAGACGGGGGTGTCCTGAACAAACCCGCCGTTTTTAAATAGTTTAGCCAGCGGTGTTTTTTTTTTGCTGCCTCCAGCTTCTTTTGAAACAAAATGTGTCTTCTGGCTGTGGCAAACAGCCACATGGAGAATCAAAAACAACACACCTTCGACGTTCTGTGTGTGTGTGTCGCATTAGGTCACGGCAGTTTCCTGCGATGGCGCTGTGACGACCAGCCACGTACCAGCAGTAGGCCTACAATTAATCTGCAATGGAAAAAGGAGGATGGGGCACCGCGGCAGAGTCGAGCCGATCCATGTCGAGCAGGTACCATGTAATGGAAAAAAAAACGGCAATAGTCTCTATCATGCAGATAGGATTCAAACCAGTTAAGGGCTGTGCCAGTGAGTCCGACCCAGTTTTCAAGTAGGCCTAGCCTATGTCTAACAGTAGCTTGTGGTCAAACGCAGCACTGAGATCCAACAGAACTAAGACAGTGACTTTTCCATTGTCTTTATTTAAAAAGATGCCATTCAGTTGATGAAAAATGGCCTTTTTGATTTTTCCCAGAAATGCGAGATTTGATATGGGCCTATAATTCTTCATTTGTGAGGTGTCTACGTTTTTATTTTAAAAAGATGAAGGGTTATTTACACAAGTATTGAGTTGTAGGTCCTGGTTTTTATGACAGTAGTGGTCAAACACAGTCTTTCTATCACATCTGATCTGCCATCAGCCAAAGGCCAGCTTACTGTCACTATGGCCTAATGTGACATCCACACTTGTTTTTCTTTCAGGCAGCCAGCCTTGGACCTAATGGAAAAACTGACTAATCGTCCAGATCTTGTCCTCTTCACATCTAACTCATCTCCCCACCTCCCTCCTCTTTTATGATGAGTCAGGGATTTTAATGGCTTTTTTCTTCCCTCGCTGGTCCAAATGGATTCAAAGCACCTGCCGTTCATGACATCACAGCCACGCAGGACTGTGTGACAGTGCATTCAGCTTACACAGTTGTTTGTATTACAGGATCACAGGCTATGATGTGTTACACGACCAGCTGCAAACCTCTGTGGAAGCTGCTTTTCATGCCATTGGATCTGAGCTATGAAATAGAAACATAAATGTTGTCAATTCTAATAAACTTAATTTAATAAATTCTCATCTTTGTCTGAAATTCTGTGTTATCTTTAAATGGCTGTTTTCAATTGTATTCAAGTTCCAGGTTAATCTTGAAATACAAGGAGTATATGTTGTTTATACAGTTTGTTTTGCTTAAACAGAGCATGCTTCTGGAGGCCCTGTTTGCTTGCCTCATTACTGAAGTGTATTCAGTTCAGAATTTATCAGCGGCTGTAACTGAATAAACAGTGTAGCCTAAGCCGTAGGGCCAATGGAGCCCGAAACTGAACAAACTAAAAGTAGCAGATACTGTTTCCACAGAGCCAGCATCAGCAAGGTTTGGTTGATTAGATACAGTGTACCTGAGGAAGAAACAGAGAACCCACACACACACACACACGCACACACACACATGCACACACACACACACACACACACACACACACACACACACACACACACACACACACACACACACACACACACACACACACACACACACACACACACACACACACACACACACTGTTCAAGGACACCAAAAGCTAAAAGTGTTTGGGAGCGTCACACCTGTACCTGTAATTGTTGTTATGTTTGTGATATTCTATCATCAGTGTTGCGAATAGCTGAATTATACTATTGTTCTTTGACATCATTCATAAACTGCTCTTGGGTAATGTCTTGTTTTCAACAGCAGGTTACCAGAAAGTTTATTATATGACTGTTTCCTTTAAGCTAACATGCTACCTAGCCTTAAAATGTAGCATTAAAAAAAAGGAAGCATCTGAATTGTTCAGCAATACTTTCTATTTTGGTAGAAACTGAAGAAACAAAAATATGAATTTATTAAACATGTTAGTTACTGCTGCCACACTGTTACATTGCTTGTTGTGCTACATGTTCTTGTTAAGTGGTGCTTGCTAGCTCAATCGTGGCTTTTCCTCAGTGTGTCACTGTGGCTCCTAAAGTTCATTGTTTTATTACGAAAAGGTTCTAAAAAGATTTTTGAATTCTCCAATTTAGAAATCATTATAAAGGTGATGAAAATGGGCGTAGAAAGAACACTAGCATTAGCACTATTAGCATTAGCGTTACAGTAAAACCTTTGTCGTTGAGAATATTTAAATGCGTTTCTGAAACATTAAAGAAGAAAATCGTCTGTAAATTGATCTATGATAACAGATCAGTCAGATTATTAACAAATAGAAATGAGAAATGGTAGATACAGAGAGCAGAAATTAAAGCCTATAGCTACTTTTCAAAAATTGATTTAAACCACTTACTTTTACTAAAGTTTGAAAACAAGTGTCCTTTCTTTAAGTTATGAGTTAAAAAATGTACTTTCAAGAATCTAACTGTATGTTAATTGTCAGTTTTTTTTAAGCTTTTGATAGTTTAAGAACATAGATTCGGAAAACTATACACTATACGTGTGGAAAAGCGCTAGAGACTGTGGGGTATTTCTGTGTACCACCATATAAACGCTGTGAAACATGATTTAACTGAATGGTCAGTCAGTATATATCACTGACACCACCCTGTCTCTACTCCACTATCTTTCACAGTGAACAGACAAATAATCCCAACTGCCAACAGTTGTGTTTGGGTGCCCAGATCAAACAGACAACTTCAGATCACACATACAAGTGGGTAAGAGGTGTGTGGGTGATTATTCAAAAAGGCTTATACTTGAGTTCTGTCCCTGTGTGTTTGGTGTCTTTGTTCCGTTTACAGTAGGTTTACAGTGCAGTGTAAAAAGTTTAAAACTGTTTGTCTGGTTAAAAAAGTAAAAACAATGGGACAAAGTTAAAATAAGACCTGGCCCTGCTTCTGTACATTCGGGTGTAGCCTGGAGGACTGTATTCAAATGAAGCAGTGGAAGGTGATAAGCCACAATGGAAATTATGTTAACTGCTTGGAGTTAAAGGAGTGTACGAGGAACCAAAATGCAGTGCTTCTGACTCTTTTAACTCTCCTTGTACTCCTAATAGGCCGAATGATGTTAATAATGTTAATAATTGTGTCTTTTAATGGAGACTGTAACACTGTGACGTGACACCATGTTGATAATATGATGAAAATAATATTTGAAAAGAAAACACTGAATCATTGTATTTATTTTATTCTATGCTGATTATCAGCACAACAGTAACTAAGTACACTCACTTCAGTACAGTTTTGAAGCAATTGTACTTCATTTGAGTATTTCCTTCTTATGCTACTTCATACTTCTTCGCCACTTCATTTCCGATGAAAATATTTTATTTTTAACCCTAACCCTACATTTAATTTAATAGCTGTACTTTCAGATTTTACCTTGCACACAAAACATTTGATCAGTTTATAACATATAATGCCCTGATACTGATTCAACTACCCAACAGTATATAAAGCAGTTACAATTAGAAATACTGCCTAATGCATCAATGATAATGCTGTTATTTTTACTTTTAAGTAAAAACTGTAATACAGGACTTTTACTTGTAATGTATTTTCATAGTAAGTATTGCTACTTTTACTTAGTCTTAGTAAATTATCTGAATATTTGTTCCACCATCAAGTGCTAGATTATCAAATAACATGGTGAATAAATATTTGTTTAAGTGCCTTTATTTTCTATTGGATATAGCATTTCTGGACACTAGTGTTGTGACATTGTGCAGCTGCAGCAGCAGCAGCAGCAGCAGCAGCCTGTGTGTGCACATTAACGGCAGAGCGCAGAGCTGCAGGAGTGGGCTCGCTCTCTGATTGGCTGAACAGCGCTACGTGTACATCAGTCAGCTAACAGGTAGCTCGCTTGTGACAGTTATCTGCGCGCGCGTGTGTGTCTGCTGTTCTCTCCGCTCTTTACTTGACATGATGATGCTTTGAATGACCGGCTGCATGGTGGATGATTTTTTTTTCCTGTAAACACTCAGCAGGATTAAAGTTAGTTTAACTTCCAAGGTAAGACTTTTTTATTTTCATTTAGTTAATCTGTTTCATTAACTTTAATGGCTGCTATGTGTGCACCGTTTAGCCTTCATGTAGGCCTACTTCAGTGAATGAAACTGACTTTTTGCCTGTTTATCTCGTAACAGTTACAACACTAACGTAGGGGTGATTAAACTTGAGTTTAAAAAAAGAGGGATGTTGATTGAGAAATACCCTGGAGTTTTTTTTCTTCTTCTTCTTTTTATTGTGTGCACCAATCAATGTAAAACAGCGTTATCTTTAGCAGTTTAACACATTAGCATATATTTGATAATATGGTTTAAAGAAATTTCCATTGCTTGTGAACCCACTAGGGTGAATCTATTCAAATTGAATTGAATTGAATTTACAACTAAAGCTACAGTAGATTTCAACATCATGACTGATTTCAGGAAGTTCATTCATCAATACAATATTTTAAGCTGAACATCTACTGGTTGGTTAGAATGAAGTCAAAGAGCATTGAAGGTGAATGAGCTGAGTGTTGGCTGCTCTCTGTGTTTTTTGTGAGTGTAACCTTGAAAAGGGCATTATCGCAGGGCCGTGGGGATAAGAGAGGCGTAGATTAACAGACCAACATCATGGAGTTTTCACACTGCAAGAGGCTGATTAAATACAACAGGATGCTGGGCTGTTTGAGTTGGAGAGAGGCTTATTCAGTAATTGGTGATTAATTGCTGACTGGGAGAAGACTGTATACAAATACTTTCAGGGACTTCATGTTAAAAGGCCACTTTTCTAAATGTTTCTTCCTTTCTCTAACATCCCCATCTTTTCGTCCAGGCCTGTTGAAGCTGTGAGATCTACGCTGTCAGAGAGAGAAAGTGTCAGAGAGAGAAAGGCGAAGGAGGCAGCAGGATGAAGTCCAAAGGGAAGGCCGTGAAACCATCCAGGAGGACCTGGTCTGACCCTGAGCCAGAACTAGAACCAGACACAGAACCAGGTTCTAGTGAGCAGGAAGGCTCAGAGGCCTCTGTCCGGATCGGTGGCTCCTGGAGGGGGTCGCTGAGGGGCGGGGACGGCAAGCGCCAAGGAGGTGGAGGCCGTCGGCGCAGGCAACGTGGCTCCAGCACCAAGGAACGCAGCGTCCGCCGACTAGAGAGCAACGAGAGGGAGCGCCAGCGCATGCACAAACTCAACAACGCCTTCCAGGCATTGCGCGAGGCCATCCCCCATGTCAAGACCGACAAGAAGCTGTCCAAGATCGAGACACTGACCCTGGCAAAGAATTACATCAAAGCCTTAACCACGGTTGTCGTGGACATGTCAGGGGCCTGCCTGCCTGCTGGTGGGGTCCCCTCAGAGGCCAGCACTGCCAAGCTGCTCCAGTGCTACCAGCAGCACCTGGAGGATGAGGGGGAGGAGGATCTCACCCAGTACCTCACTCACATGCACAGCTTCAGCCAACACAGCTAACAGTGGCTGTAAAGGTGGTTTGAAGGCCAGAGAGGTGTGGGGTTACCTTTAGGGCCAAATCTCAAACTTTATGCAGTTCCTTCAGGCGCATGTCTCTGGGATCTGCTCAGAAAGTGGTTTTCTGTAGGAAATGGGTGCGGACCTCTGACAATAAACCCATGCTTGACCATAGCAAGAGGTGGGGCTGTCTAGAACTTGCCCTTCATGCAAAATATGGAACGCCCTAGCAGACCGCATAGTGAAACGCAGATGAATTGTGGTTATTAAGAGTGACAAGACTCATTTGTTGTTGTACTCAGAAAGGAAGGGCTAATCTTTCGCCATTTTGTCTCTTCATTTCTCATCTTCTACGGTTGTAGCCGCATGGGGCTGGAACTTGTTCTCTTTTGTATTATCTTCTAATCTTCTTGTGTGTTTTGTTGTTGTTGAGAAACCTGTTGAGCGTAGCCTCTAGTCATAACTGTCACATCCAGGATGAAAAGAAAAGCAAGCAGCAGACATGCATATTGAAATGTGGAAGCTAAAAAATGTTTGCTCATGACGGAAATCTATCACGAATTTCCGAACACTTGTCTTCTTACAGGTTGTGCACCCGTTAGCTGGAAGGCACAGATGATATTTAAAGTGTGTGTTGTTTGACTTTTACTTACATGTCTTACATGAGGCAGGACTTGGTAGTGAAAAAGATCAGGAGAAACTATTTGAGGAGTTATTATCAATAAACACATTTATTTATTGACAAGGACTGTTACTTTGACAATGCACAACACTTGAGGAATGTACTCCACATTGTCAACAGCTCTGATGTGTTGCACGCTACAGTAACACAGTGTGATGTTAGTTATTCACAGATAAAACAGACATCTCTGTACACGTTCCACTTTTCCAAAGGCTGCATTATATTTAGACAGTACATTATGATAAAGGGGAATTTAGGCAGCTGTTAACATAAATTAATCCCTGAATGGATTCATCAGTGTGTTTAAGAATTTATTTTAATGTCAAAAAATACTGTATTTTGAATGAATTGCTCTTTGGCTCTTTTGTACAAACACTACACCTTTATGTAGTACCATTGCAGCAACCACTATACTTATTAAATAATATATTTTTCAGATTTATTATACAAAATTATAGTGTAACGTTTTCTTTGAATTGCTCAGTCATTCTACTACCACCAGGAAGTAGACGGCATGCAAATGCAAACATTCTCCTGAGAAAGAGGAAGGTTCAGTTATAGCATTTCAACCACAAGACTTTTAAAAGTAATCCACACTTTTCCCTTATTTACAATGCTGACCATTGCACATACTCCATGTTAACATAATGATATATGTTTAGAAAAAAATTTACATCTTGATGAAACATCAGTCAACTGTTTTTACAAGGCAAGCAGCCACCACCACAGGTAAACAAAGCCAGTGCAGGTCTTGTTCCAGCCGCTACATGCTGCCTCTTACAAGAAGTTACAGTCCCAGTTGTACCAATAAAAACAGACTAAAGCTTACAGTATGTTTTGGTGTGCTTGCCCTGATTTACAGATGTCTCAGCCTATCACACTCAGGCTGTTTCTTGCCTGTCTAAACTCAGCTTCACGCAGGTTTCACTACATTACCCTAAATTGGATTTTCTGTCTCCAAATTGGCAGGATTGTTGCATGCAATACACCCAAATGTAGGATTCAAAAATTCCTCTCAGAAACCTATACGCAAATGCTGCATCCATGTTTTTTTCTGCAGTCTGTGGTATAACACTTTACAGATGTGTAAGATTAGCAGAAAAATGAATCGGCCTGTGGAGCCGGGATCATACATGGTCCTGCCTGCTCTAATGGAACTTTAGGCATGGCTTTACATGGAACATGTGTTAACATGTTGCCTGTAGGCTAATATCAAACATACTTTTTTTATTTTGTACAAGAAATAGCAGGCCTGGAGCTGGTTGCAGCTAAGCAACTTTAATTTAAGTAGACACATTCTTTCCCTTTAAAAAAAATATATAGCTCACCCTTCCACGTTCATATTGACCTTACATGAGGTACTCTACACAGAAACTACAGAAACATCACAGCCTGATAAATAAATAAGGAAAAATGCATTAAGACCATCAAGTTCAACAAGTTCAATGTCAGTGACCAAAGACAAAGAGCAAAATTAGACAGAAATGCCTGCACAGTTCAGTAAAAATAAACAACATCTGGGTCAAAAGATTAAAAATCTCCAGAGAAAAGGAGACAGATTCAGCTCAGCAGTTTACGGTTTTTCTCAAACTCCAAAAGTCCTAACTTTCTGTTACACTGACTGCAGTGATGTGAAGACTAAAGGCTGTCCTCCAGAGTTTGGTAAGTACTTTCAAACAAAAACTACATACTACAAACTACATATCACTACAAAAGGTAATATGGTTTAAGATGGCTATGTACAGAATGTGTGTCTAGCATCCCACAGCATCGCCGTTGACCTCCATGTTCCTGACAGGGAGGGGGCTCCGAGGGGCTGGGGCGCTCAGAGAGGGAAGACAGATGCGGGGCGGCTCCATTGAGTTTCCTCTCACTGTGATGTGGTCCCATCCACCCTAAAAGACAGGAAGGAAGGAAGGAAGGAAGGAAGGAAGGAAGGAAGGAAGGAAGGAAGGAAGGAAGGAAGGAAGAGAGGCGTTAGGCACAAAATAAGGATTAACGGCCTCCTGCAGCACATTCCACTGTCCAAACATCTCAGCCTGCGATCTGATACAAAAACATTTTATATCACTAACATTACTACCTACATCCGGCAAAATAAAATATTTAAGACTTTTTAATACCCTGACAACACTGTTATACAGTTTAGTTTTTTTGGTGCATTACCCCAATGCCGTAGTCCCACGACTGTCCTTTAGGCTCCATAGGTTGGATTCCGAGTCGATGGCACACTGTTCCACAGCTCAGACTCTGGCTGCCCTGCACCTTGTCCGCTATGATCCACACCTACCCCACAACAACAAAACGAGATCACCCGTAAACAAACAACACGCAGGGTCGTTAATAACCTCAAAGTGGCATTTCTTATGGTGGAATGATGTGGTTTCCAAATAAAGTAAGTTAGTGTAATACCGTGCTCGTGGTACTGACCTGGTCCAGAGGGCCTACAGAGACCTTGCGTACATTATTAGAGATGTGTTCCCAGGAGGAGCCCTGAGGGTAGCTGGGGGTCACACCCTGCCGGTACCACAGGTTACCTGGACAGGGAATCCAAAACAGAACTATCAGATATCTATTTGTTCAAATCAATGTTTGCATAAAAGGCAAGCTCTAAATACAAAGGCAATCGCTTTACCATTTTCATCTACAGTGTAGACTGACGTCCTGCCGACTGACACCTGCTTCAACTTCTGTTTGGCCGGGGAGGGGATGTGGTACCAACAGTCTCCTGCAGAGGGAGACAACACAAAATACTGCATGAGTGAAAATCATCTTCATTTGCAGCATTAGAAGCTGACAAGTTTCCTTAACTCTGCTCATTTTTAAGTGAATCTAATGTTTTAGATCAGGGATCTTCAACAAGGGGTCCGGGACCCCTAAGGGCTTCTCAGAGTTAGTGCAGGGGGGCTAACAAATTATTGAAATGTTCCTTTGGTTTTCAAAAATTAAAATGTCTGAAAATAAACATTAACATGAATCCAACATATTATTAGCAAAGATAAATTGGCCTATAAGTAAGAAAAAATGAAATAATTTATGATAGGTGGCCATCCACTGATACAGATAAGCTTAAGGATTCACTGTACCACATGTACAGTATGTTTAACATTAAAACATGATGTATAAATATGCCAACACTTCTTATTGTATGCACCATACAAAGATATTTGAAAAGGCTTTAGACCACCCTACACGTTATTGTAGGCCCAGTTTAATGTGTAATCTCATACAAAAGTAGTAGGGGGTTCCCTGCTCCGTCAGCTAAGGGGTCCTTGGCCTAAAAAACATTGAAGACCCCTGTTTTTAGATTCAAAATTGGACAGTGGCAATGAATGACATTCTCTGGTCTTCCACGCAGAGTATCAGAGTTTCTCCCACTGACCTGCTGGGCTCTGTGGAGAGACCGATCCCCTGTAAAAGGCAGAACCGTCCTTGGCGACAGCCCAAACCTGGCTGGCTGCTCCGATGGAGATGGACTTGAAAGGCTGGTCAGTCCCCACGTGGAGCCACGAGGATCCCTGAGAGAGCAACAAGAGGATGTTAGAACAATTACCTCACAAGTACTTCTGAAATTGTCTTTTATTGCAGCTACACTGGAGGTATTTTTGCATTGTCCATGTTTAGCCACTTATCAACAAGAATTAGACATAATAGATGTACTGCTGTACTCTTGTCACAAAGTCACAAATGACAACTGAGTCAAAAAAGCATCCATTTGGGCTCCATTAGTCGAAAGCAGGACAATGTGGTACTGTTCTGCACAGTTGCAACGAGAACAGGAAAATGGCTGTGGATGTTTAGGAGTTACTCACCAAATGGTGCTCATTAGGGTGTCTGTGTTCGTACAGTAAATGTGACTCACAGCAGGTGTCAGTGTGGTGACTCCCAGTCGGCAGAGCACGTCTCCCTTGTTGCTGATCGCCCACAGAGGAACCACGTCCACGCTGCTCTGAGCTGCACACTGCAGAATGGTCACATCACTCAGTGATATAGGCAGAATCTCTTGCCAGGGTCCTGTGGTGGTCAATTTACACTTTCTGTGCAGGAGGAAAAACACATTGCTCACAGGTGCCCATAACTGCAAATTCTGCTACCGGAGTATGAGATGTAACCATAGAACCAAGGCACTGTTATCAAATGTGGCTTACCTAATCAGGTCTGTCAGGCTGAAATAATCCTGCCAATTGTCATCCAGCTAATTTGGTCATTTGAAAACAGTTTGGTGATTGATTTGATAATCCTGGATGAAGTTATTTTGAATAACAGTACACTCTTATTTTGAAAGTTCAAACCATGATCAGTATTAATATGATTGGATGAGTGATGATCGTGTGACATTATCAAGATCATGTCAACCATCCCAGCATGCACTGGGGCAATAATCCATTGTCAGTGTCATTTTATGTGTTCCTGCATTGTTACCGTTACTGGTGTTTGTATTTTGTTCTACATTGTTCTGCACAGTGTTTCCACACTTTCATCACTGGTAAACTGTTAGATATAACATGTGCATATAGTTAGATTACGAGTCATGTTGGTACGTCATAGGTGGAGTTAAAGAGACTTTTCAGTGATAATCAGAAGTCTATTATGAAAATGAAACCTTGCTAAAAATCACTTAAAATGCATCTTTAATTACACAAACAATTTTCAAAAATATTTTAATGTCAAACTAAACGCCATATGTTCTGGCGCTGTTGGTCTGAATCTTCGAGTTGAGTTTATGTCTTTTTGCTCACAGTATTTAATTTGTAAGGCTTAAAAAGATGAATTGTACAGATGCTCATTTTATTGTGTCCAACACCTTAATATATGTCACATCAGTCATACATTTAATACTATTTAGATTTAAGATCCATTGTAAAAACCTTTTTTGTGATTCATTTATTCAAGTATTGCCAACTGATTAATCATAAAATGTATTTTCCCAAACTGACCAAAGATCAACTCCTGCCAGACCTCTTTCTCTCTGCTCGGCTAAATCTATATCGAAACCGCTAATGTCAAGTGCAATGGCCGCTCTCAGGCCGCTGTGCACCTGCTGAGCAAATACATTGGAGAGACTTATATGACAGTGTTGCTTTTTATAGTACCTGGCCCATCGCCTGCGACGCACAAAGTCCTTTAGCGTTTTATAACCATGATATGACCTGCGTGGAGAGATGGGGAAGAGGAAGAAAGAATTGCAGAAAAATAAATTAATAAATTAAGAGTCCTAACTATAAGGGCAGCGTAGCTTGATAAACTGACACGGCAGGTGGGTTTGAGGAATGGCAAATGAAACCTACGCCGGAAAATCAGCTGCATATTGCCAGCCTTCTCGGTCTGTCCCCCCAGACACACTGTAGTCGATGGCCCAGTCAGACACCTGAAAACAAAAAGTATGGGAAGTGAAACACTGAACATGTCTCTATTTCTGGCTACACACCTTGTCTGTGATAATTCAAGACCAAAATATTTATAGTTTGGTTTCACAATGGAAGGATTGTGGTTAATCTGTGCGCTACAGGACTGGTTTCAGATCACCACAGGGCATTTCCTAATGTGCGTGTGCGTGTGTGTATTTACCCATGTCCACTGAGGGGAGGGGGGTTTCATATTTGTTTTTGTGCACTCATGTAGTCCTGATGCATCACTCCACATGTAGCGGTCTGTAGGGAGCCCTCTAAATGAAACCAAACACACTTTAAATGAGTCATGGATGACTTTATACTTCAAATCAAACAAATCAACGACTGGTGGCCATATTAGCCTGGGAATTTCTGTTTTAACAACATTATGCTACCAAAGAAATCAGTGTAAATATTTCAGCAACAGTTTCTACAGGCAGATTTATTTCACAGATGCCAGCTGTGAAAGTGCAAACTTCCCCTCCTTAACTTGGATGTCAGCGTTGCCGGGAGCGAGCTCTCTAACCTGTTGGTGTAGCCGCTGACAGGGTTCCACCTCTGGTTCTCATAGATGTAGACACTCTTGGCATCCACCTGTGTGTAAATGTTATCTGTGCTGCTGGACAGTCCCTGGAAGATGCCTCCTCCATAGCCCCCGGTGTAGACCCAGGCAGTGTGGTCGTAGCCAATCCCCCACACTATGCCAACACTGTTGCACTCCACCACACGTAGGTGACCTCCAATCTGCCGCCAGAACCTGCACAAAAGAGAAAAAAAAATGCTTCACGAAAGGCTGAGTAAATAAAAGACAATGCGGCACATATTAGAAAAGAAAAACATATATATATTCTTTTCACTCTTATTCTTACATCTGGTCGCAGGGTGTGGGGTAAGGCATGGCCTCCAGACTAGGAGAGGGCTCACTGACAAAGATGTCTCCTTTACAGGTGACCGACCAGATGGCCTGTTTGGAGGGAGGACCCTGGACCACCCGTGAGTCGCAGCACGAGTCACTCAACAACGCCAGCTTGAGACCGGTAGGGAGGTGAATGCAGACAGATGCAGTCGCAAAGGAAGGTAGAGAAAAATGAAGAGTGATTAGAAAAACAGAAATAAAGCAATAATAAGAGAATGGTAGGAATGTGTGTGCACATCAGTTGGGCATCTAGATCACCTACAAGATTGGTATGCACCATTCTGGTTTTCTGGGAGTGCGGTATCCATACGTACCCAGTCATGCATCTCTAGCTCTGTGGCTGCTGCCAATCTGATTGGCCACCTCTGCTTGGTCCGCTCAGGAGTGTAGATGGCAAAAGAGTGTTTGGAGTCATTTAGCACAGGAACCAGGATGGTGACCTCATTGATGAAGGCATGCAGGTACTGGAGAGGGAAGAAGAGAAAAAAATAGAAAGTTAGTAAACAGAGGAAGAAAGAAGAAGGAGAGAGAAGCAGTATGAGTGCAAGAGAGGAACAGCAGTATTGATTCATTTTGTTTACATATACGGAGATTATGACAATCTGACCTTGACACTATCAAAACTATTTTCCTCAAGAAGGCTTATGGAACTTTGCCATTTTGTATTGACAAAAGTCTAATCCACACAGCATCAACCTGAAAATACACACACCTTCTTCTCCTCATAAAAGTTGTAATAGATGAAGAGGATGCCATCCTTGTTGCCCTCTGATCCTGAGAACTGCTCCAGGGCAAAATTAACATCTATCCACTTGTGTGGCTTCCAGTCTCTCCACCACTGCATGGTTCCCTTCTTCACCCACACAGACTGCATTGGGGGGTAAGCGGCCAGGCAGAAGAGAGAATTAATTAGTGATAAATAAAAGACGGAGGTAAGACGGAAGAAATAGGTAGAAATGAACAAACATCCTGAAGATCAAGTATAAAAGCTACTGCTGTTGGGCAGGTCACTTTGCTGCAGGTACCTGTTCTATGGCCTGTTCATAATGTCTAAAATTATCTATCTCTCTTTTGGTCCTCTCACTGAGTTGCTCAAAGATTTGTCTTCGCCAGGCTGCCGTCTGGGCTGGGGTGACAGACAGACTCATCGACTGGACTGACTGGACTACTGCTGGAAAGAACAGAAAGGAAAAAAATCAATAACTGAAATAAAGAAAAGCAAACTATATGGATTTTGTTTTACCTTAACTGCTCCACAGGTTTCCTGCAGACATGGAATTAAAACACAATCATGCTAGCCTGGGCTGTGGAGCTAAGATGTTACATGAATATCATGTTTTTGTGTGTTCTGGGACTCAGGTGTTATGGAATATACTGTCACACCACTTCATACAGTACATGGGTTGTGGTGTGTTTGCAGTTGGAGATCTCATTTACCTCCAAAACCTGATTCAACAATCAAATACTAGATAGCTCTCTCATTTAACTCACATGAAGCGTTCATTGAGCAGTTGAACCAGTTGAGTTGGGAGTGACTGTCCACAGAGCAGCCGCCTCCACTGACCCACGCCCACAAAGGGTGCTCATCTGCCCCATACGGGTCCTCCATGGCCAGAGTGTACGTGGCCACTGATGACAAGCTGCAGGTGTCAGCTGAGTCCACCACTGCTCCAGTCTGGACCGGATGGCCCTGCGCCTCCTCTAGATCCACATTACTCCACTGGGGGTCAAGAGGACCTCCAGACTGGCTAGGGGAAATAGATGCACCCGCGCAGGGGGCTTTGATCTCTTCTTCTCCGGGGAAGGGTTCCTCCTCCAAAACAGCTGGACCAGCAGGAACGCCCTCTCTTGAGGCCTTTCCTGGTTCTCGGTCAGAGACGAGTTCAGAGATGAAGCTGTCGCTGGTGACTTTGGGGATGCGGGGTTTGGGGGTTTCAATAGGTTGGTCAGAGTGGTCTGTGGGGGCATCAACAAAGGACTCTGGTGAGCTGGAGGACACGAGGCGGATGGCTCCATCTGTAGATCCTTTCTCTGTGTCTGATTCCACATCACTCACTACTGACTGAGCACGCACCTCACCACAGAAGTAACATCCAGCACTGTGACATGGAACGAGAGAATGAGGAAGTACATTTTAATTTTGACATGACGGCCTGCACTGGAAACGTACGTCTATAATCTCGTTTAGCTGCTTACTGCCTCTTACAGTGGTTACTGAACCCTGTCCTGTCATAAAAAATAGCAAATAATTATAATCATGTAATTATAAAATGTTTGGTGTTTCATTAAACCTTGACTCTTATATGAGTGTGATCGGTGTGACTCTACAAATGTCAGCAGCCCACTCCCTAAAACGTTGACTGAAATGTATCTACGTGTGTGTGTGTGTGTGTGTGTGTGTGTGTGTGTCCACTGAGGCCTCTCCACCTCTGCAGGCTGCCTGCACTGGCACTGGAGTGGGATCGGTCTCCGTCTCGGGGGACGGTGATGGCCCTCCAGGTTTTCCCACTCAATTCACTAGAGGTCACACCTTGTCGGAAGTACACCGCCCGATCCTCGGAGCCGATAGCCAACACCTACACAGCGACAATAATTTGTTGACTTAAATATATCCACATCTGATAACTTGACACTAAACGCCATGGGGTAACGCTAAGGTAACCAGCAGAGAGGAAGGTACTTGACATGTTACTTCCTAACAGTTTTACGCGGGGCGTGATGTCATGTGGCTGGAATTCACCTGGTCGTTGAGTCCGACGTTGATCATGATCATTTCTCCCACCATGCTGATCCAGCCGGAGCCACAGGGGTTGTGGGAGTTCACGCCACGTCTGAACCACACCTGGCAAAGCAGGACAGTGGGGAGAAAAGCGCTCTTTAGCATAACACACATCTGCTTAAACACGTCTGGTTAATACCAATACTGGAAATTGCATTGATGAGTATTAGGAATAACTATAGAGTGAATCTATATATACACACACAGTTATGTAAAGGTATGTAAAATGTAAGAATGTATAATAATACGTAATAAACAATGAAGTAAGATATTGGATAAAGGTAATACAAATAAACAAACAAAAAGACTTAGTACTTATAACCATTTTTATTAAAAGGTAGCTGGTATTTGTTTTGTAGCAGTAATCATGTAATCGTCAACCCATCATGTTGTGCTTCTTTCAAAACGTTTATTGCAGAATTTTCTTACTTTGTTGTCCTTGGTCAAAGCCCAAACAACATTGTTTCCCACGGCTACATGTGTGGCTCCCACATCTGGACTGGGAGAGTCCACCACCACCCAGGAGGTACCTGACATGCAACAAAAAAATTATGATTCTCAAAATGTACAATAAACACAATTACACGCAAACCACATCCTCTTCCAACCAGAGAGATGGTGTACCTTTTGGGCAGTCCCTGCTGATGCCCTCCCTGACAATGAGCTGCCCCTCCCACAGTACCGCCCAGACCAGATCTCCCGGCCCGCAACTGATCTGGACCACCTCCCCGGGGAGAGGGATGTCCTCCCAAAAAGAGCCCTCAGGATTGTGGTGATAGATTCCTTCTCTGAACCACACCTGGAGAGAAAAGAAGGGGTGAGATCATCAGAAAATCTATATGCATCAAGCAATGCAAATACAGTTGTTCATCTGACAAGACTGAGTGTGTGATCTTGCTATGGGCATTAACAAGATCAAAAAAAAATAATTAAACAGACACACAAACAGTATAACAAAGTCTGAAAATCCATTAGATTAGACAAATTACATTTAATGCAGTTAATACAAATTCTATATTTACAATCATCACATCCTTTATGAGCTGCATGACAGCAAAGATGCAGTAGTACAAACTGCAAGATATGCTTCCAAAGTTACTGGGGCTCTATAAACTATGCTGTATTACTGTAATACATAATTGATTGATGGTTATTGGTCTTTCACAGTGGCAAATACCAGAAAATGCGGCCCAGCATGCATGAGAAGAGAGGACAGTAATGGAGTTTTATTAATACTGTCACTGACTTAATTTGTGCAATTAAAAACTAATCAAAGTACATTGCCATGTATACCCCAGGCTAAGGTGGGGGTTGCATGTGTGTGTTAGCGAGCTGCACCTTGCCCTGCAGGGAAACAGCCCACAGTGACAGCCGGCCCCTGGGCTCCTCGTTGATCTCCCAACCTCCACAACTGATGTCGCTGAAAGGATCTGGTAGAGTTGTCTGCTGTGGGGGGATCTGTCAGCACACACACAGGGAGAGGGACAAGTGAACACACACACACACACACACACACACACACACACACACACACACACACACACACACACACACACACAGACACACACACACAGACACACACACACACACACACACCTTAGCCCAGGTGTCCATGGCTTTGTACCTCCTGTAACGGAGCCATCGCCTGCGACGGACACAGGAGTTCCACTTCTTGTCTTTGGTGTAGGTGGCAGGAAAGTCAATAGCGTAGGTCCATCCCTGCAGATACAAACACCTCAATCATTAAAACAAGGCAGGAATTACAAAAGGCAGAAACAGATGCTGAAGTAAGGCAATGCAAGCAATAAAATAATAACTATAGAATTCCGCAAGAAATTTTCTTCACAGGAACACACACACACACACACACACCCTTTTTGGACAGCTTTTGTCCTCACATTTCTTACACAACACACCATAATTGCACAGGATGCTCAGCAGGGTGTCATATCTCTCAGAGTATTAAAGATTAAGCGATAGGAGTTAGGTTTTTTTTTAGCTAGAAGCAGGACTATCAAAAGGTGCGCCAGAGCCTTGTCTCTGTGAAAACAGCTGTTGGTGTTGAGGCCTGAAGTCAGTTAGTAGTCAGTCAGTTGGTCAGTTAGTCCATCATGAAATCATGTTAACTGACAAATAACACCTCTTCTCCTTTCTTCATCTCCTCTCCTCCTTTCTTCCTCTCCTCTTCTTGTCTTCTCCTCCTACTGTAGCAGTATGTGTTGCTAAAGTGATTTGTGCACTGAAGGAGTGAAGGAGGGAGGGGGAGACTGTATATTTGACAGGTCAAAAATGTCCATTTAATGATGATTATACCTCTGACGTTCGTTCTTTAATTCAAAAAACAAAAATGGTATCATCCCAAGATAGATAAAAGTCTGGCGAACGCATTGATGTGGTTTTTATGTTTGTGGTGCCAAATATATGCGACACAGAGCAGGTAAACAGGAAACCGTCTGCGTCCTTCCAGATCATTTTTGTCGTTGTTTCCATCGGGAGTTGGTATGAATAGAGCCAAAAGTTTAGGTCTGGTGGATTCCATAGTTGTGACAAGCACAAGTGTTCCTACATTTTGATCAACCATGATGTATGAAGTGTGAAAACTGTAGGGGAGAGAGCAATTTGTTTGGAAAAATTTCAGAGAATCGTACCGCAGCTTCACCCTCTGTTCTCCACTCTGGCTCTCAACATTCTGTCCCCATACACACACATTGGAAAATCTGCAACAGTCTGAATATTGGACCATACATAAACTGTGATTTGGTAGAAACCATGCTTGATATCAGAATGCCCATTGAGCCCAAAGTCTTGTCTTCGGTTTAAACTTTGAATTCTTTTTCTACATTAAAGTATGGTGAATCGGTATGGCCCCAAAGAGGGGTTGTTTTGATAGGTTAAGCGATTTCCTGAAGATTTCCTATTAAAGTCTATCGGAAATTTTGTGCCGTTTTTGGCCGATTTCATAGAAACCGTGCGGCAAATCTCTTCAAGTCAAAGTCATACCACACCATTCCAATCATTACACAAGTTTTGATGTATTCATGTGCATGTGTTGGCAACGCTCCGTGACTATAGTAGCAGGACAAAAATGTGGCGGGAGATGAAGAATAATAAGTATGGAGGATAATAGTCATTGTGCTGCTATTGCAGCACATCGGCCCACTGAATAATAATTAGACACTCACCCCTTTCTCTGTGGGCTCACCCTCAAAGTTTTCATCTGCGTACCAGTCACCCTCCCACTCCCAGCTGTCAGAGGGAATACGGAAGTTGTCCAGAGGTTGGTGTTGCAGACCCGTGACATCACTCCACTGCCAGCGGTCGCTTGGCAACAAGCGGTCTGAGAAACCATCAACGGGATTCCATCGCTGACAGAAAGACAGAGGTGGCACATTAGAGCACACAGAGGGTAAAAGTCAGTGTTTTCCCCTGGTTTTGCACCCTAATCCAATCCACATGTCTCCTTTGAAAATGTTACTGCCAAAGAGCACTTTTAAGGAGATGTACCCTGGAGAGGAAGTCACAAGATCAGCCACTGCACAGTATTGGCATATTAACAACTGTGTGACAACAACGTGATGATCCAACAGGAAGCAGGCACTTTTTCTACCATTTGAGTTCCACATACAGTATTTCACTGTATGCGGTATTTTTCTTAAAACAGGTTCAGCATGCTTCTAATGTGCTTGTGAGGGCACGCCGCAGCTGACACTGTGCTGGAGCTAGCAACAGAGGAAGTGGGACACTGCTGTATAATGTTACACTTAACTTTTTCAGTCACTCAATCACACATGACACAAGTCCAAGGGGAACTTCGATTTCACTCAAGATACTTTGTGCAGGAATTAAAGAATAGCCACAGAAAAAATATAAAAGGTATTTTAGCTTGCATAGTGGGAGGAAAAAATACCATGGCTTCTTTTCTTTGTGTATTTCTAACGTTGACTTATTCAGCATCTTCTCCCCCCCATTAGAGACATACTTGATTCTCGTAGGTCTCCTCCTGGTAGCGGACTGGCAGGTCAGAAGCGTGGACATTCAGGTAGATGTTGTTGTCGCAAGCGATGCCCCAGCAGCACTGCTGAGCTGCCGTCACCCGCTTGAACTCCATCTGGGCATCATGGCACTGCTCCCACAGCTGCCCCGCCGTGGACAAGCTGTAGACCCGCCCGTACACATCCACCGCCCACAGCAGGGAGACAGGCATGGTGGTGCACTGGGAACCTGGGTGAATGTAGATAATGTAGCTTTAAAGTTACAAAATGTTTTTTCCCCCCACAATGTATGACTATATCAAGTATATAATATGTATCTGCCAGTGCCAGTATGTCACTGTAGATAGATAGATAGATAGATAGATAGATAGATAGATAGATAGATAGATATAGATAGATAGATAGATAGATAGATAGATCTCAAGAGTATGACTACGTATGCAGGTGTAATTGGAAAAAAATGTATACAATTATTTCATACAAATAAGTTAAGAATGAAGAAAAATTTAACACATTAAAGAAAACCCATTTATAAAAAGCGCATTTTAAAATAACATTGATGCAAATGCAGAGACGTATGACCGTACTACGTAAAACAGTCAGTTAATACATCATAACATACATACATTATAGCTGCATAATTACAGTATGCCCAATGAAATTATTCAGGATGCGGACATTTTATACAGATTTACAAATGTATCTTTGCATGCGGTGTGATCATGCCCTGAAGTTCAGAGGGTTTTTAAAAATGCTTGTTATAATGAACCCAATGGTGTGTCAGCCTGGTCTGAAAGGTTAAAGGAGGAATGAGGCTGACAGAGAACACAAAACAGATTTACTGGGCCAGATAATTAAATTAGGAGCTGCAATGTTATAAATGGAAAGAATTAGATGAAAGAATTAGATTGGATTCTGTCGTAAAATAGCATACAAAGAAACACTTGAAGTTGGTAGGAGAGGAGAAAAGAACATATAATGAATGACCCCTGCAACCCAGTAAGTAAGCCTCGACAGTGTGATGGTGAGCCAGCGTGCAGCATGAACAATATATGACACTGAAGTCGGGCTGAACGATTAATCGTTTTCAAATGGAAAGACCGCAATTAATCGAATCTGCAATATTTAGTTGAATGGCTGGTGTAACATCACATTACATGTCATTTAGCTGATGGTTTTATCCAAAGCGACTTACACTATATCAGAGGTCTGGAGCAAATAGGGGTTAAGTGTCTTGCTCAGGGACACAATGGCTAATGTATTGCAGTGGGAATTGAACCGAGATCTCCCACCCCAAAGGGATGCGTCATATCCACTGCACCATCACCACTCTATTTTTATAAATGTACCATTTTTTTAATAAGATAAATGCTGGAATAATGTTACATATCACAGATTCTTAACAAAAAATGTCTATTTTCAGTGGATTCTTCATTTATTTTGTATTACTTTATTTAACATGATTGTAGAAGGTGCAATGTGTAGATGCTGCTATTGAACTGAGGCATACCAGAACTTTCTGTTTTCAGGTACTGAGATTTTTTATTGGAATTTTTTTGTATTATTAATATTATAACTTTAGCTTTTGTGATAACTGTTCTGTGTTTGACTGTTCAATGTTCCATGCTTATTAAAAGAAAACCACATATTGCTGGCAATTCATATCTATGTTCTCTTCCTTGCATAAGAGTAAAGAGCAGTTTTGATGGCGTCTCATGTTAAAATGTTAAAATGCTCCATGACATGTTTTATCTGTTACACAGTGAATATCGAACTTCAGCTAAACTTAAAAACATCAATAAATAAATAGGCTAAATAAAAAAAATCGCAAATGAAATCGTTATGGCAATATCTGGCAGAAAATTCGCATTTAGATTTTTTCCTCATATAGTTCAGCCCTACACTGAAGCAGCTTAATGGAATTCAGCCATTGTTCATTTTATCATTTTGTTTTTCATTTTATCATGTATACGTGTCGTGTCAAAATATCTTCTGTCAAAAAGGCCTATGGCATTTTGTCCATCAACTTTAATGTGTGTGTATGTGTATATATATATATATATAT